>JAEIFU010001303.1:0-73829 GCA_018904235.1 Lordiphosa stackelbergi
ATGGTCTTTTAAAGCAGTCCGAAAACATACACACAAAAAATCTGGTGGGAAAATTAACTACGCTGACAAAAATTTTTGTAATTTTTGTGCATGTGAGTTTTGGTGTTGTTTTGTAACTGTGCTAACAGTAAAATCTACTGAAGAATTTTTCGATTTACGTATTTTAAACGGTTTTGTTGTTGCATTTAACAACTGTACCCTAGTAAAATTAACTAATTTTAAATTTTTCTTTAGTTTTACTAAGTTACTGCTACTACAGAACTACCATAGAATTAGTAACTCAGACGTGATTTTTTCATCTCATACTTCTTAGCAATTAACTGTACCCACAAGTTAATCTAACTGCACATATATATAACTCTTGAATGTTTGATGCACCGGACTAACTGTTCCGACGGCAAACTAACAGCGAAAATTGTTGACTTAGCAAATTTCAGTTGGTCTTTTATAGAGCACTCTTCAACCGAATTTGAACTGAGAATTACTAGTGGTCTAAATGAGTGATATTCAAGAAATTTTTGTGCATATGTTTAGGCAGATTTACTACAAGTAATATGTTAGAGGTATTGTTTTTAACGAGCGCGTAACGTAATCCGGCAAAAGACGTGCTTCCCAATCGTTTGAACCAATGGCCCCGAGTTCAACTCCCTCAGAGTAAGCAAAAATTTTTAGTTTAATAAATATTTGTTTAATTCCATAATTGTCTCAGAACCGAATTTGGGTGGGTGGGGAATAGTGGGGTTGCCTCTCTGCTCTGGGATGATCTCACATAGATTCCATCTGTAAGCTAAAAATATCCAGTCCAGTTTTAAAGAAGTGTCAACATCATCCAATTGTATGGTTAAATACTTTGAACTCAGTAAGAAAAGTACATACAGGGGAAACATTGGTAAATATTAATGATTTTGTCGTAGTTGGTCGAGATTTTTTAGGGGATTTACTATAGTAAGTTACGCTTACGTACCTTACGTGAAAGTTACTCTACAATTTGGATAATTTGATTGAACTTTGTGGCTTGCGCTTTCCTAACCCACAATCGGTTAAATCTACCACAATTTCTTTTGTGTGTAGTGCGACAAAAATTGTACATTGCTGCAAGGTTACTGGATCGCTATAAAGAAGCCCTGATGAATTCGCCAGAGATAGCATGGGGAACTGACGGGGCAAAAAAAATAAGAAGATGTTATAAAGGTCAATATTAATTTATCTTAGGATCAAATCTCGCATGAGAAACAGTATCTGGACGGTCCTGATGGGCTTTCACAGTTTTGAAGGGGTATGAGAAAGGAACCCCAATACTCTTTAAGAAAATTTTGGAGAAGGACTATTGACGGTTTGGGCTGCGTTCTACGAGTGTGAATGCTTGGAGCTGGCATTTCCAAGCACTCATATGAACTCCTGGAAGGAATGAAGTGGACATTTTACAAATGAATTTATTGCCTTTTCTTTGCTGTCCAAGGTGTCCAAAGTTCATTTTCAACATGACAACGCATCATTACACGGCTTGAAAGCAATAATGTTCGGTTTTTAGAGGGGCTCCTGTGCTCCTCCTGACATGAACCGATGAAAACACCTGTGGCGCTTCTGATTCGTAAGGGATTTTCTCAAAGTACTAAGTACAATAGTACTAAGGACCTCAAATTGGCAATAATAAAGGCATTGGAAGAACTTTCCCTCAGTGATTTAAGAAACCTCGAATAGGATCTATGAGTTAATTAGTGTTAAAGGAGGTTACACTCATTATAACAGTGTAAAAATTTTTAATTAGTTAACATTTTTCTAAAGTTTATTTAATTTAGTAAAGTGCGGCTATAGCTATGGACCTCTCATAAATCGAAAAATGAAACATAACGGTAAATTTCCGTCACTCGAGAAGGTTGATGTTTTTCATTTATTTTCTCTTATTTTTAACGCTCTTTCAATCGGTAATCGCAAAGTTTTTCTCTACCCTCTACTCTTTTCTATGGACACCTGAAAACCAGGTCCCCAGAGTATTACCCAGATTCGGTCCAAACACAACTTTGCAACCAGTTTCAGAGCAAAGTTTGAGAATTTGCTTTTTCATGCTAGATTAAGTCCACACATCACTGTGATGGTGGCGGTGTTTTAGAGATTCAATCAAAGAGAACGGCAAAGGTACATACAAATTCCACCATGTTCACATAAGCCCGGACGTTGCCGCTCCCCTGCAAAATGTGCTTGGGTTGGTGAGCACTTAATCAGAGTTCCCCCAGCCATGCCCCCGGGGCCGAACCCTAAAGTCATGCGTCACTGTTTGCTAGAGAGAGACATATTAAATACTACCGATTTACTGGACTTTCTGTGCTCACCGATTTACACAATCATAAGCTGGACTCGCTTCCTAGTGACTTCAACCATCGGTGATTGGGCTGACCGGCCCTGAACGCCTTAAAAGAACATACAAATATTCTCCTTGCTATTTGTTCTGACAACAAGATCAAAGCCAACTATGTAAAGTAACAATGTTCAAAACATTATTACTTCAGTTGAGTTAAGTAATATTAAATTCACCACTTAAATGTGTTAATAACGGTTCTTCCACATGTAAATTAACATAATTTGATACTCCGTAAACCGCAGTAAATCAGTTATAAAGGGTGATTTTTTAAGAGCTATAGGAAAGTTTTTAAAAAAAAACATATAATATTCAGAAAAATGCTTAAAATCTTTATTTGAAACGATAGTACGGACCATATAATTTAATTTTAATATGCAATATGAATGAGCAGGAGGACATGCATCATTTTGTGGGCCGATGTCCAATAAAGCGGGAATTTCGTATGGCGATATTTTGAAACTTGTGCGTTTACTGAAGAAGAGGTGCTCTATGGCCCTGAATGGGGGATGGGATGGAACAACCTGGCGAAATACATAGCGATGGCTTCATATTATAGAAGAAAATGTTATAAATGAAAATTTTTAAATATTTATAAAAAAAGAGTATAGGCTTAAATATGTAAAAGTTTTTTTATTATGTTATACAAAATAAGGTTGACGGTTTTAAACCAAGCTTTAAATGTTTGTTTATTATTAGTTAATCAATGTAAAGCTGTAAGCTATGAAAATTAACAAATTGAAATTACTATCTATCTATCTAATTTAATTTTGAAGATTATTTCATGGAAATGTTGAACCGTGCCTCCGCCTCAAATGGTCCATCCGCTTAGTCCAATTTGGCATACTCTTTCACCATATTTCGGCCGGTATCTCACGAATAAATGCTTCAATGTTGTCTTCCAATGCGTCAATTGAAGCGGGCTTGTCTGTATAGACACGAGGCTTACAAAAAAAGTCTAAAGGCGTTAAATCCCACGATCTAGGCGGCCAATTGACACCGAACTCGCCTCTCAATTGGGCCAAAGTTTTGCGTGCTTTGAGGCATGTGGCACCCCGTCTTGTTTAAACCACATGTCATGCAAGTCAAGCTCTTGCATTTTGGGCAAAAAAGTTGGATATCATCTCACGGTAGCGCTCACCGTTCACAGTTACGTTACGATTCGCATCATCTTTGAAGAAGTACGGTCCAATGATGCCACCAGCCCATAAACCGCACCAAACTGTGACTTTTTCTGGATGCATTGGTAGCTCTTGCAATGCTTCTGGCTGATATTCACTCCAAAATCGACAATTCTGCTTATTTACGTACCCATTGAGCTAAAATGAGCTTCGTCGCTGAACACAATTTTTCGGTAAAAAAGTGGATCTTCGGCCAACTTTCCAAGAGCCCATTCACCAAAAATTCTACGTTGCGGTAGGTCGTTCGGCTTCAATTCTTGCACCAGCTGTATTTTGAAAGGCTTCACACCTAAATCCTTCCGCAAAATTTTCCACGTTGTTGAGTAACAGAGGCCCAATTGCTGCGAACGGCGACGAATCGATAATTGATGGTCATCATTAACACTGGCCGATACAGCTGCGATATTTTCTTCAGTTCGCACTCTACGTAAGCGTGTTGGTGGTTTAATGTCCAACAATAGCCCGAATAGCCGCTTCAGTGGGTCGATTAAACTGACCATAAAATGGAAGAAGCGCGCGATGAACTTTTTTAACAGAGCACGCATTTTGATAATAAAATTCAATAATTTGCAAGCGTTGTTCGTTTGTAAGACGATTCATGGTTAAATTATAGACCAAACTGAAGATGTTTGACAGTGAAAAAAAAAAAAAAACGCGAGCTGCTTAAACCAGTGTTGCCAAAAAAGTTAATAGCTTAAAAACCACCTTTATTTGGGTCAAAATGAGAATGAATTCAAAACTTTTGCAGCAATCCTTTTTTGGGATAATTTATAGTTGAACTTAACTCACTGTCAAAACTTCTTGATTGGATCAGACTGAAGGATCAAGTCCAGCTCAAATAACTAAACAAACTCCATCTCGTGTTAGTAAATTCAAGCTCACCCGAACTTGAGTAGGTATCAAGAAAAGAATTTCGGGATTGAAAAATCCGTACTCAAGTCCATCCTCTCGTATTTGGTTTGAGAAAATCCGGAATTGGCCGCGTTTTGAAATCGTTTGGATTAATTTTAGTTACATATAATCCTTTGTACTAAGCAGACCTTTGCTGTAACGAATATCTGTAATTGTAAAAATTTACGAATTTATTGGCTTTTCTTTTATTTTTTCTTCTAATTTGTATTTAATATTAAATGACCTTCACTGAATTCCAGCTTTTAAAACTACTAAATACAATTAGTGTGGCTGCATATTGCCATTACAAAAATACCAAAAACAGGTAGATTGTATCGCTGTTTCACTGCCCGCCAACTGACCAGCTGAGCAGGAACAGCGCCGGCGACAATTATGCGCATGTTGGCGGCTTAAGCAGCCATTATTCCTTTCTGTTGTTCCTGGCTGCTGGCTGAAGCCGTCGTCGTCTTGTTTTTTCATAAATTTAAATACAAAACATATTAAGTTTTATAGCCCGGGGGGGTTAAGTTGTTCGTTGGCCCTGCATGGGAGTGTGTGTGTGTGTGTGCATATGTTTGAAATCCAGTTGAAAATTTACTAACTTTGTGGCATGTGTGGAGCGAACTGCATTAGAGAAAGAGAAAGAGAGAGAGAGAGAGAGGGAGAAAGCAATTGCCGGGTCACGTTAAGCACTCGAAAAGCTTCCGACCAAAAACGCTTAGCAAACAATTTGAGCAGCAGATCCTGAAAAAAAAACAACAACAACAAAAACATGGCGGGAAAGAGAGAATCGTTAATGTTTGTAACAAAATAAATGAGAAGAAAATGATATATGTATGTACAGTGTGCTTAGGCGAGTCGGGAGTAGGTACATGGTGTCAATTGAATTGAGTACTTTTGCTTTTAAGCTTAGACTGAGCTGGCCTGGGTGCTTTGTGTGTGTGCTTTACGCACACCTTTAACTTAGAGAGTTGTTGTTGTTGTTTGACAATTTATTTTTAGCAAACCGTTATAAATTCAAACAATTTCATTTGCCATTCAGCTCTTCTTTTGCCTTTCCTTTTTTTTTTTGGTTAACTTCTTCGAAATTCCAACCACAAGTTGCTTTTCCATTCCATTTTCCCACACACACACCCACACCCACACAATTCGAAATGCAATTCAAACACACACACACACATACCGAAACACATTCAGTTTAATAAAATTGAATTCATTATACTAAAAATACAAAACAGATCAATAGAAAAATAGTCAAAGACTAATCCAGATGGTGGAAGAGGGAGCAGCATATGTGTACTTATATACTATTAAAGAGTCAAAAGCAAAATATTGCCATACATACATAAATAACCCTCTGCCAGAGCAACCACATCTTGTGTGTGTGTGTGTGTGTGTGTCACCAACAAGTTTATCCATTCCGATATCTATTTGTTTATCCACATGCAGAAGGGTGCAGTTGCATTTCTATATAGTAAATTCCATATATAAATATAATGTTACCAAAAATATGCGAACCGAACCAACCCACGAGTGGAACGAGGCCATTTTGTTTGTCCATTGATTTACTGTTTTTATGCGCATTGAAATTGAAACTGGAGTTCTCGGTTCCAGTTTGGTCAGCCATTAACTAAATTGATTTGCTTCAACCATACAAAAAAAAAAAAAAAAAAAACATTGAAATGTTGCAACATTCAAAGTGATGAATGAAAGAAAGTAGCCAGATAGAGCCGAAGCACTTTAGGGTGACCATTTTTTTTTAGTATGAAATAGAAACGAAATATTATAGAAATAAAAAAAAAAACCTTTATGTTGATAAGGAAAAAGCCAACAGCAGCTGAATGGTTGCCGTTTCGATGCTATCTGTGTGAGATGTTTCTATTTGGTTTTGTATCGAAAATAAATTCTGGGAGCATGAACTTGTTTTTGATTGAATGACGATAAAATACGGTAAATATCGAGGAAAAATGTTTCAAGTCTAAATGAAACATTTTAACCAGCATCGATTAAGCTTGCTCCCACCCCCAGGACGCGCGCACACATGCGGCTGAAAGATGAACTGACGGGAGAACTTAAGCCTGATCTTGACAATTAACCACGCTCCCTGTACACTACAAGCAGTGGATTGACCTTTAAAATTCAGTTGCAAGTTCTGCTTTGCGGATTCAATTAAGCAGTTTGTTTATCTCAGCTAAAATATCATGGCTGTCACTGACAGGGCTTTCCCATGTTAGTGTTGCAACACTAAGGCACTTCTCAGTTGTGAAACACAGCTGGAATCTAACGATCGGTGTGTCCACAATTAATTAGATCTTTTGCTTGTTGGTCAAACATTTTGGCGCCCACGGGTGGACTAATTGGATCTCTGTGGAACTCCTTGGAAATGCTTAAATCAGAGTTGCTGTTTCGCTCAACTTCTCTAGTGAAGTGAACGATCCGCGTGTCCACAACTAATTGGTTCTTGTTGCTGCTGCACCCTGTGCTGGTGCAATTTTTTTATTTGGCCAATTGGTGGTCAAACAGTAATGATTTTAACGAATGTTTGTTAATTGCTTCCCGCTGAGAAGTAACTTTGGCTCTAAGTAAGTGACAAAGCACTGAAAAGTGCATGCTGAATAGTGCTTTGTGTGATTGAGTTAGCTTAAAAACATTTAAGAAACGCCTTAAAATAACGACTATTAACTTAAGTCTGTTCGCAGGGTCGAATTGAGAACATAGCACCAGATTTTGCATCATCTGAATTTGTATGTGCCATTTTATTGGCAACCTACCTTTCAGTACGCTGCACTAGTACATGGGTGTTGAATTCGGTACTTAGTAGTAACCACCGGTACTTACCGCCTAACCCACCGGCAATGCATTTCAGTATTTCCTTTTTGTACTACATGTCAGTAGTGGGGTAAGTACTGAAAACTGTTAGTACCGTAACTACTTACCGTAAGTACCTACAGTTTGTTGTACCGTAAGTATCTTCAGACAGTACCTCTGTAAGTACCTCAATACCCAATAGGTGGTAATGCAAGAGCCAAGCCCCCATTCGGCAGATCTTCGTTTACCTGGCAGTCTGTGTGTGCGTGGCGACGCGTCTATTACATTAGGATTGACGTTGCTTTACCAAAAGGGTACTATGGTTACTGCAGTACTTACTTGTAAGCCGATTAGGTAGCGATTGCCACACAGAAAAAAATGATATAATCTGGGGCTAAATATTATATTTTTTCATATCATTAAAGCCGATATGACAAACTTGAAATTGACCTGTTCGAAAATAGCAAAGGAGGAATTTTCGGCCATATCAAAATGATATTTTTAATATTAAATTGATATTTTATAATTTCATTATTACAAAACGAAAAAAATTAATTACAAATGGCATTTCAATACTACTAAGTTTTGTTTTAGCTAAGCACTATTTTTGATTGTTTTATAGAAACAGAAAAAAACGAATTTATAATTTATTCACCCTGCCGCCTTGACTGGGGATCGAACTCGGGACCACCTGCACGTCACTTATTGGCATGGCATCTTACCGTGTACCCCCCCCCCCCCCCAGCCCCCCACGCTAAGTTAATCTATCAGGCACGATAATGTGTTTGTCCAGCCTACTAAATGTGTTTTATACATTTTTATACGTTGCTTAAAAGGTTTCGATTTGAACTTCTATCTGTCTCTTTCATTTTCGCGTTTTCTATACATTTAATTTGCTTCTCGTTGGTTCGGCAGCAGTCACCATATTCCCCAGTACCCCAGCAGTACCCATATTGACGGACCCATGTTTTTTTTAAAAATCAAAGAAAAAAATAAAAATTTGGCGGTTGGCAATCTTAATCATTTAATTTGTTCCAAGTAGATTTGTTTACATCAATTTTTGAATATGATATCTCTCAAATGGCCGCCTCTGGCGTTGATGGCGTATTGTGCCCTTTTGGAGCATTTTCCATCGATTTCGCCAACATTTCGGCCGGAATAGCGGCTATTTCTTCACGAATGTTGTCCTTGAGCTCTTCTACGGTCCTTGGCTTGTTAACGTAAACCTTTGACTTCAAATATCCCCACAAGAAGAAGTCAGGCGGCGTCAAATCGGGCGAACGCGGTGGCCAGTCCAAATCACCACTTTTTCGACATCAAACGGCCCGGAAACAATTTCTTCAGAAAATCGAGTTATGCGACTTGTGTGCGGTGGAGCGCCGTCTTGTTGAAACCAGAACTGCCCCTCATACGCTTTCGCACGAATAATTGGCATCACAAAATTGGTCATCATGTCGCGATAACGCTCCTGGTTGATGGTAACAGCATGGCCATTTTCATTTTGGAAGAAAAACGGCCCAATGACCGTTTTCGCACTAACGCCGCACCAAACTGTGACTTTTTCAGTCTGGTTCTTGAATCTCCTGAGGATTTTCAGTGGCGTAAATACGGCAATTTTGCTTATTTACGGTCCCATTCAATGAAATGTGAAAATGTGAAATTTTTTAAAAGCACGTTGAGTTTTCACAATTGACTTGTTCTGTTGAATGTAAATTTCAACTATTTCAGAGCGCTCGCGTGGCGTGTATTGTTCCATGGTAAAAATTTGCTTGACTGACGCTTCAAAGCGGTTTAGGATATACAACCTTGTACTGCCAATATTTTTCCGAAAAAAGAAGACAGATGAAAAAGGCAAAAAATAGCGGAAAAAAGGACAAAAAAGTTTTTATTTTATTTATTTATTTATTCAATAATTTTATGGCATCTTCAATGACTTCTATATCGGCCAGTTCTGTATCAAACGTCGTTATGGAACCAACTAATGATAAATATTTTCCGGCAAATTGTAGTTGTGACAAATAAACTTATGCCGACGCAATCCGGCTGTTACAGCCGTCAGTTCATCTTTCAGCCACATGTGTGCGTGCGCCCCCAGAGATGTACTGTTCTTTTCCCTGCCAGATTTTGGCTAAAAATTTCATTTTTGGTTTGAACTAAATTTCGAGAGATACTTTCCGCGATCTTATTTGAGTTGTAATGGCTACAAATCGTAAAACAATTTATTCGAAATGACCGCATTGCGCCTTCCAGCAACGCTGACGTCTCTCTGACCACTCATCCATCAAAGTGCGCACCTCATGCATTAAGACTCAATAATTACGTGTCGAGTAGAGCAAGCCATAGCCTCGAGAACGGACCACAGTTTGAAGTCTAATGGATTCAGGTCTGGGCTACCAGCAGGCTAATCATCCGTAGAAATCAGTAAATTGAGTCGTTTTTGCCTTGTGAGCTGAAGCGGAGTCTTGTTGAAAGTTCCACGGGTGGCGAATAATGTCGTGTTGAGAGACTTCAAAACCTTTGCCAAAACGTCGGATTGATACACTTTCGCCGAAGTTTTGACTCCTTTTTCACAAAAATGGAGCTTGGTGACCCCATCATAGGCAACTTCCCATCAAACCATCACATAAGCCGGATGGTGACCTCTCTAACATTCGGAATGAGTTTGGGCGCTTGTTTTGATGACACAGCATACAGCTCGATGGTGAAATTTTTCTCGTCACTAAACAGAATTTGTCTGTGGGCATTTGACAAATAGAGAAGCTACTTCTCCAACCTGCTGGGTGGCGATAGAGAACACAATGCCGCCTTGTCTGTTCAGCCAGACAAAGGCTAAAGAACAACAAATTAGCTGGTGCGAAAAGGCGAAGAATTGGTATACATGCACCAACTTCTTTGCCATATATGATCTGACGAAAGCATGTCCAACGATTGGAATCTAAGTGTTCTTTGCCCAATCTTTAAAAAAGGAGACCCTACAGTTTGCGCCAACTACCGCGTGATCAGTCTCCTTCCCATTGCATATAATGTTCTGTCGCGTATTATTTGTGAACGTCTAAGGCCGCTTATAAGCACACTGATTAGACCTTACCAGTGTGACTTTTTATTTATTTATTTATTCGACTTTGCATGATGACGTTGAGGCATACCCAAAGCTCTGTCAAAACGAACATCTCCGAGCCTTTTGATACCAAAAGAGGTTTTAGGCAGGGCGATACCTTATCGTGTGACTTCTTCAATCTGCTGATGGAGTATATACTGCGCCAGTGTCCAAATGCCAACAGAACGGGCGCATTTCTTGGTAAAGATCTATGATATTGACATTATTGGCAAAAACGAACGGGCGTTTCAGTGATTGAGAGGCAGACCGATCTGATGGGCTTAGAGGTAAATGAGGAGAAGACGAAGTACCTGGTATCCGCGGAAAGAAAGTCTACGCGTCTTGGACAATCTGTTACAATGGGAGAGTACAACTTTAAAGTTGTAGAGGATTTTGTCTACCTCGGACATCAACAACATCAGCCTGGAAATCCGACGAAGAATCACTCTTGCAAACCAATGCTACTACGGGCTCAGTAGGCAGTTCAAGAGAAGAAACCTCGCTCGAAGAACGAAAATAGCGATATACAAGTCCCTTATCATCCCAGTCCTGCAATATGGCGTAGAAGCATGGGCCATATCATCAGCGGATGAGGCGGCGATTGATGTTTTCGAGCGAAAGATTCTGGGAAGATGTGTGGACCTTTGAAAGTTGGCGAAGGATTTGCGCATAAAGCAACATCGGCTGCTTTGACTAGGATATGCTACCCGTATGGATGAGCAAGCTCCAGCAAAAATGGTATACAAGAGGAATGCGAAAGAATTGGGACAAGGTCAAGTGGGACTTCTACCACTAAGATGACCAGGTACGGAAAGTCATTTCCAAGCTTGGTGTGAACAACTGGTGCCAGCTCGCACTGAGCAGAAGCGCCTGGTGGGCATTACAACGGCCGAGACCGTCAAAGAAGAAGAAATAGATTGTTCGCGTTCTTCGATCGATGAGTGGCCAAAGAGACTTTGGCGTTGCTGGAAGGCACAATTTTGCCATTTCGAATATATTGTTCTACGATTTGTAGCCATATTCATTCGTTTTCATTTTATGACCAGCGAAACCGTGCTCCACAACAATTGAGAGTACTACACAGAAAAAAAATCGAGATATTTTCAATCTTTTAAAATCTTGGAGTAAGCCCGGCATGAGCTTGAAAATTCAATCTCGACTTCCAGGATATTCTACACAATTCAATCTTATAAGGATTGACCCATTCCTTTCGAACTTGAATCATTCCAAATGTGCTTACTTCAATCCCTTTCGAGATCACATGTCCATAAATTGCAGAGCGAGAGCGAAGAAATATAAGTAGCCTTTTAGACATGCAGCAACAACCGATGGGGTTGGTGGTGTGCGATAAAATGCCATTCCATTCAAGTTCAGATAAAGGATGTCCTATAGCATGTGGCCTAGCGGAAAAGGGAAGAAATTTTGTCTTTCCTCAAATTAAAAGTCAAACTGCCATAAATGATACACCTTTGAAATCAAATAATTTTTATACCCTTGGAGAGCGTATATTAAAATTCTCCGGATGTTTGTAACGCATAGAAGGAAGCATCTCCGACCACATAAAGTATATATATTCTTGATCAGCATGACGAGCTGAGTTGATATAGCCATGTCCGTCTGTCCGTCCGTCCGTCCGTCTGTCCGTCTGTTTCTATGCTATCTCCTCCGTCAGTTTTAAAGCTATCTCAACCAAACTTTGCACGAAGTCTTCTGGTATAAATACGCTGCACATTTGTCGGAACCGGCCGGATCGGATGACTATAGCATATAGCTGCCATAGGAACGATCGGTTGAAAAAGTAGTTTTATTTTGGTTAGAAAAACTTTTTGTTTTCGATGTTATCGCTCCCAACCCTCGTATTTATGAGTTTTTATGCGTTTTCACATAATTTCACCAAGAATTACCAAAATCGGACAACTATATAGTATAGCTGCCATACAAAAGATAGGTCTGAAAAAAAGTTTTAGTATGAAAAACTTTTTTGTTTTCAATGCTATCGCTCCCAAACTCGTTGATGATTAATATGATATGCTAACACACAATGTGTTCAAGTCTGATCCAAATCGGATGACTATAGCGTATAGCTGCCATAGGAATGATCGGTCGAAAAAATAGTTTTAGTAAGAAAAACTTTTTTGTTTTCAATGGTATAGCTGCCATATAAAAAACTGGCAGGAATATATCATGCTCAAGGGTATATAACCTTCGGTCGAGCCGAAGGGCTTTCCTCATATTTTTTTTTCTAAAATTTTTTGCTAATTCAATCTCTTAAAGGATTACCCCGTCATAATTGTAATCTTTCTTGGGATCAAAAAAGGCGGATCAACTCAATCCTTTCTCTGATCGGTTCTAGCAAATCCGGGATTACGTTTTTTTTCTCATTACCGCTTCGGATTGATTTGATCCCGTATGGATTGATTTTTTTTTGAGTGTAGGTACACAAAAATTAACTCACATTTTATAAAACACCAAAACTCAGCGTTGAATAAGATCAGCTTCATATTGACAAACACATCAAGCGGTTGAAGGTGAGTCGACTTTTTGAACATGTACTTTAATTTCAGCAAACAAAATTCAGCGTTGAATAAAATCAGCATCATAGCCCGGTGTGCCCGCCATTAAATCAATCACAAAATCACAGCGTTGATTAATATCAGCGTTATCCCGCCTCTGGAAGTAAACTCTTACTTTTAATATTTTTGTGAGCGAGCGATAAACTGAAGTTACTTCATTTTTGAAACTCATACGAGGCAATGCTCGCTTATTCTTAGCCAGAGCTGCCCAGAGCCAGCAAACGGCCGCTTAGACACCCAAAACAAATGAAGAAAATATTTTGAAGCCAGAACAACCTCATGAAATATTAAGATAAAACCGATGATTGTAGGCTGATTCGTGTGTGCACACGAAATTATTCGTCTCACAACAACAACATCTACATTAAAGACGACGCCAACACTTATTTGTTGATCGAATTCTCAAGAGGCAGAGGAAGAGAAAGTTGAGGCCAGATGTGGCGTAGCGGTTAGTGTGTTGACCTGCAGTGCGGAAGCAGCGGGTTTAATCTCACCTAGGAACTTGTAATAAAAAGTTTTCTTCTTTCTGTAGAAAATAGCTTTTACCCATCCGGTCGCCTTCACCATCGCCATTAAAAAGCTTCTCAAACTTTGCCGCTCGGCGTTAAAGTGTAGGACCCGTGGTTAATGCTCTGCGCTTAACCATAAGCTATGCATCAAGGTTATGCGCGCGGCATGCGCATAGGGTCTGGGCACCCTTGTTCCAAACGATCATCATTGAGCCGAATGAAACGAATGAAAACGAACATGTTTGTAATCAGAGGTTTGATTGTAGCTTGTGTTGCGAAAACATCGATAGTGAGCACTATCGAAGTTTGAACAACGAGACAAAAATCAAATATTTTTATTTATATGGAATTGCAAAGAAAGAAAACGAAATATTTGTAATTCAGACATTTTTACTCTTACTTTGTTACAAATTAGTACGAAGCGGGTCACAACAATCGATTGTTTGTGCTATCGATGTTTTCAAACACTAGTGCAATATTGATCAGAAGAGTGAAAATAAAGTTAATTCATTTTGCAATCGAATGAAACCATTCTCTGGTTCAGACTGTAGCCTTATTCAGGCTGTAATACTACTCTACGCTACTTTAAGTGACTGGAGGATCATGAAATATGAGATGAAAATATGATTAATGATCAATGGCAGACTCTGATCCGTGGGTATCGATGCGCACTCCAGTCTACTCCATTTGTTATCCAGCTTCAGCTCCTTAACTTTCTTCCCATCACTTTCTTGAACGTTTTGCAGCTGGTTTGAGGCGATTCTTGGAGTTGTGTTCAACTTGGATTGGAAAGTAGTTCTTTGTGTTCAATTCGACTGGCGATTTTACTTACCACTTTTCGTCAGTCGCCTATATCTAGCGAATCAACTAGTCACTGGTTACTTAACTAGCCACCTGTGGTCTGTGAAATGCCTGGGGAAGTTCTATACAAGAAATTTTTCAACTGGCAGCAGTCTGAACACTAAGCAGATAGTCAGGCGATTGATGGCCCACCCCTTTAACTCTCTCACACGCTTACAAATATTTCCTCGCACACACACACACACACACATGCATACACAGGCATTGTAGCGGAAGTCATAAACAATTTTTATGTTTTCACATTTCAAGTGAAATTCATTTCGCGTTTGGTTCTTTCATTCTTTTTTCTTCCACGGTGTCTTATGGCTGCTGCGCTTTATGGATTTCTTTCTTCGTGTTCTTCTTTTGTCTGGGTTTTTGGTTCTTACATGACCACAAATATAGGTAATATATGACGCCACAAAGTATGCTACGAAAATGAATTTAAAAATTGAATTTAATTGCAGCAAATCAGCGGAAAAAACCCGCTTAAAATTAACAATTTGTGTCTGTGCGAAGGAGGAGAGCGGCACCACTTGAGACTTCGAGCATAATTTTTGCGTCCCAAATTGATGCCCCGTAATGAGCTTAAATGGCTCATGACACATATAACGAAGCACCTGGCCAGAATGGGTGAGGGGAAGCTGAGCTAGCTTCAGCTTGAGGTGTGAGCACCCGCAATTTGCCTACAGCTACTTGGCCCGGCCCGGCCTTGTAGTCCAATTTCAGATCGCACATCTTACGGCCTCGTTCTCGCTGGCTCGTTTTTATTTTATTTTTTTTTTTTTTTTGGTTTCTCCCCTTTTTCCACGTTGGCATTTTGCTGATTTCACAGTTTTCGTTTTTCCTTTCCGCAGATGACGTTAATTTTCAATGCCCTAAGCCAATGGAGGGGCTAATGAATTTACAGATGAAGCAGAAGCCATAAAATATTTCGGAAAATTGCGTTAATAAATTTGCAACTAGTCGAAAAACTGCCACAATTGCAAAAAGAAACATTTTCGGAGAGATTTAAACAAAATGGCCAATTACTTTGGGAAATTATCCTGAAGAGGGTAAACTTACTCCGAAGTTATAAATTAGGCCCCACCGCTTTGTTAAAACAGAACAAACTTTGCTTGGTTCTAAATAAAATTATAGTTTTTCAGATATTACTTAGACAAATCAAGTAACAATTCCGAAAATAAAAGAATTATTCAAATAACGTCGAAAGGGTAAGAAAACAAACTTGAAATAATATTTCCAAAGAACTGAAACCATATTTAAAATTACTCCGAAAAAATTTGACATTATACGGAATTCTTTTATGTATAAATATGGAGAATATATCGTATCGCATAGTTTAAGTTGAGAAATAGCGGCTACCTTGGCGCCTTAGATCGTTATTGATTAGTAATCGATAATTACGTAAGGCCACCCTACAAAATACTCAGGCTGATGTGAGCCGAAGGCGAGCAGACAATATAAACACCGACACCAGCACAAGCTAAAGCTTTATTTGCAAGACCTGATCATTCATATGACTTTTTGTCAGTCCTAAACTCATCTGATCAACTCAGTTTCGCTTTTACACATGCCTGGAAGCTCAGATGAGCAAGTTACAAAACAATTTGTTCATCGGAGTCATTTGGTTCATATGAAGATTTTCATAAAAGAAAAATAACAAGTAAGAGCGTTGCAGTCGATTGGCCCGACTCCGAAATGCCCTGCACAATTGAGACACACACGAGCGCGCACACTGACTCATACGCTCTAGCTGCCTAAAATAGGCACAGCGCTCCCCCCTCTCACAAACAAAATTGTTTCGTGGATAACTTTGGTGTTTTTGCTCGGATCTTATTGATACAAAATACGGCTAAGAGGATACAGATAATATATAATATTAAGCCAAGAGGTTGTAACTTTGAAATTTATTTGTTTAATTAATAAGAATTTAATTTGAAATTAAAAAAAACACAATAGCCAAAATTCGATAACAAATTTATATCGTCAGCCAGAAAGTAGCAACGCCAGCACACTGTTACTCGTATTGTCTGATCGCTCGTCTGCGTAGCTTCACGTCTACTCAGACGCCTTGTTACACGGTCTGACAGCAACTCAGACAAAAACTCAGCTGAGTGATCAGGTCGTGTAAATAGAGCTTAAGACACTTTGATACCAGAGTTCGCAGAGCGAAGGTAAGCCAGCACAAGGAGTTAGCATCCGCAGTTATGGAGCAGTCGTGTTCTCACCTTTTTCTTGTGTATAGTGGATAACCAATTCTACACAGAGTTTTGAATACTCTACGGAGCAGTCGTGCTTCCACATGGTTCTTGGGTATCCTGGTGACCCAAGCATACTAAGCGTAAACCATAGAATTAAGTTTAGCTCACAGATAACACTGAAATAAAACCTATTACGAAACTCATTGAAACCTCAGACCATTATTTAGGTAATTTATTTACAGCAACCACGCTTACATATTGGAAATCATAAATTTCTGTAACCCAGGACTCTGCATGCAGTACCCAGACCCGAGTACGTTATACGTTTTTATCCTGTACGCTATTATTTTCGAAGGCTTTGCACATTGGGTAGGCAATAGGACAGATTTAAAGTTAACTATACTTGGCTTGTGAGGCAGCTATCTTTTTAACGTGGTTTAGCTCTCACGTTCGTGGATAAGTTCATGCCCGGTGCTGGAATATTGCGATTCTCGAAGAACTCAAAAAAATTTTAAGTCAGCTTCTGAAAAAAATTGACCGAAAAAAACCCAAAACTACACTCAAAAAAGCAGAACGATTCGGTCTTTAAAAACGCTATTGATTTTATCCTGTTTTCGTCTAGAATTTGGTAAGAAAAAATCGCTCTTGAAAATTCGTATTCGAGTACGAATCGTTATAAGATTCGAAATTGACCTTAAAGTTCAAATATACTAAATCAAATTCTTGATTCAAAAAAATTTCATATAAGATCATTTCGTACTTAAAATCCGAAATTGACCGTTAAAAACTCAAAAATAGAAATTAAATTCTTGATTCAAGAAAAAGGTTTTAATTTAAGATGAGTTCGTTCTTGATGTAAAACGAGCTCTTACTTTAAATACAAGTCGCTCTTAGTTAACATATATCAGTCTAGTTCATGCTTACTTTGAGCTCTAAGAGATTTATCCAAAACGTTCTTAAAATCAAGAATTAGGGACTTATTAAAAACGCTCTTGAATCAAGGAAATTCAGTACCTAGCACCGGGAAACTAAAAATTCATGTCAAACTTCATTAAAAAAACTGTGGCAGGAATTTTTTTTACATTTTTTTACATGTGTATCCAGCAACATGAAGGTAATCCACAGTTTCTTATCGATAGTTGGCATATCGATAGCGTGTGGATGGAAAAACAGCTGATACACTGCGCAGGAATATATTGCGAACAATTATTGTGATAAGCGACAAATTTTGGGGGAATGTTTTTGATATGTTTTAATATGAGCTGTCATTGGCTGGGGAACCATCAGCGTGCAAAGATTAGTAGGGATGGTGTCAAAGGCACACTCATGCCAAATAGATGAGGCCGCCAGAGGGAAGCTGTCCATAGACACAAAGGTCGAAGAGATGTCGTCGTCTTCTTAATCTGTGTGTCGCCAGATCATAGGCAAATTTATTAGAGTGCTGCACCAATTGCTCATGATTCCTGCTGGTGTGCATCATGATTTGGGCGCATAATGGCAAAGCGTCCACACCGCGGTATAAAGTTGTATGCCCCACATAGAAGACACTAGTTTCTTGAGGGCAGTGGGTCATCCCGTACCCCATAACGGGATCGCCCAGATAAACCGCTACTAGGACTAAGAAGCCTACTGCCCGATTCACATGGACTTTCCTGGTCAACCGGAGGTCCAGAGTCATGCCATGGTACCGCGGTATCAATATATGGGACTCTTTGTGCTAGGAGTCGCACTCAGCGATTCCAGCGGTTCGACCCTCGACCAAAACCAAGGTACTGATCCGGCCACAAAATCCCTATTATAAATGCGAATGAATTTAGGCAATCTTGCATCCTACGATAAGAGACTTCGTTTGATTGACGTACAACCAAGAGGTCATACTACTTTGGAGAAAATTGCATGCAGTTAACAACATGCTGCAGTGATGTTTTGTGCCATCCGGGACACACTGCAAAGTGTCATGCTCAGCCGTCGTCCTATCATCCCCAAGTATAAAGTATGTAGCACATACTCCGAGCAGCATGCTTCCTCCAGAAAATATAATTTTTAATTTTTTTAAATTTATTTAAATTCAAATAGTTTACAGTGCGTAACAGCTGATTGTCCAGAGTGACCTTCCACCTTTTAGGTGCATGGTCAGACTGTTTTAGTTATGTTCCACACACACAAGAAATAACTAGCAAGTTCCTGGCAGGAATTTTCCGCAGTGCTGGATACAGGCCTTAAGTCAAGAATTTTCTGGCTCATCGAAGTTTTGAAAGTGAATATTCTTGAATAGATTACGAAAATTCTTAATTTTCCTCTTAGTATACTTTTAAAATTCTAACAACTATACAAATATTTTTCGGAAAAAGTATTTTAATCGTAAGAACCCTTTCAAATAAAACTGAAAATTTGCATTTAAGGGGGCATGTGCAAATTTTGATTCCTTTGTTTGCAATTTTGTATAGATTGGATATTTGAGAGTATGTCCCCAAACAGAGTTTTTAAACTCAAAAATACTAAAAAGACCTATAGCCTGTCGAACAATGTCATTACTAAAACAAGTCCTTATTATACACTTGAAAAGTGTATTATAATTTATTAGAAGTTTGCAACATAGAAGGAATCATCTCAGAAACCTCATAAAGTATATATATTCTTGATCAGCGGCATGACAAGCTGAGTCGATTAAGCTGTCCGTCTGTCTGTCCGTCTGTCCGTCCCGTCCGTCTGTCCGTCTGTCTGTTTCTACGCGAACTAGTCCCTCAGTTTTGGAGCTATCGAGCTGGAAACTTTTACTTACCACTAACTATAATATGTCGGAACCAACCGGATCGGATGACTACTTCTTGTAGCTGTATACAAATGTTCGTTCAAAAGTAGGTTTAGTAAGAAAAACTGTTTTGTTCTCAATAATACTGCTCTCAAACACGGTCATTGGTAATATGTAATGTTTTTAAGCTGATCTGCAGGATTTGGTCGAAGTCGCTAACCGTTGAGCCAAGCTATTTCAAGTGTATCAAAACTTCGGGTACGGACGAAGTTATCTTTGCCTTTCTCGTTTTAATTTTATTTAAATTCGAAATAGTTTACAGTGCGTAACAGCTGATTGTCAAGAGTGACGGCTACCTTTTAGGTGCATGGTCAGACTGTTTTAGTTTGTTCACACACACAAGAAATAACTAGCAAGTTCCTGGCAGAATTTTCCGCAGTGCTGGATACGGGCTTTAAGTCACGAATTTTTCTGGCTCATCGAAGTTTTGAAAGTGAATATTCTTGAACAAATTACGAAAATTCTTAATTTTCCTCTTAGTACTTTTAAAAAAAGTCTAACAACTATACAAATATTTTGGAAAAAGTATTTTAATCGTAAGAACCCCTTCAAATAAAACTGAAAATTTGCATTTGGGGAGTATTCTTCATCTTGACGGCTGAGTTTGAAATTTCCTTTTTTGTTTTAAAGATTTTTATAGCTTGGATATTTGAGAAAACGGATTTTTAAATTCAAAATACTTTAAAGGATGTAGCCTTTTTTGTCGAACAATGTCATTGCTAAAAATAAGTCATTTCAAAATAATTCAAACTTTAAAATTCATATTCAAAAAATTTTACATGTCAAATACTGTTTAGTACCCTCATCGCAAGTTTTGTAAAAATTGTCACTGAATTTAGAGTACTGTTTTGGACACGGTTCAGTCACTGTCAAGTCACTGTTTAGTCACTGTTCTGTCACTGTTAAGCCACTGTCAAGTCACTGTTTAGTCACTGTTTAATCACTGTGGAGACACTGTCAAGTCACTGTTTAGTCCATGTCAAGTCACTGTTTAGTCACTGTTTAGTCACTGTCAAGTCACTGTTTAGTCACAGTCATGTCACTGTTTAGTCACTGTCAAGTCACTGTTTAGTCACTGTTTAATCACTGTTTAGTCACTGTCAAGTCACTGTTTAGTCACTGTCAAGTCACTGTCAAGTCACTGTTTAGTCACTGTCAAGTCACTGTTTAGTCACCTCCACTTTCCCCCACTGTCCCCCTGGGACACTCCGCTAAAACAACAACTCAAAATATGCTGACGTCAGCATCACGTGACGCTGAAATCAAATTTTACCCCTACTAAAATCTTCTGTACCGAAATTAAAGATGTTTCACATAACAAAAAAATAATTACTATTGTAGAGAGGGAGAAGTTTTCGTTACACGAAACCAAAGGCCCAAAATGAATTTTGTTAAAAACGAAAAAAATCCCACATTTTTTTCGAAGGTCAGACCAAAATGACGTCTATACTGATTATAACCCCGTTATTAGTTTTCATTTCACACAACCTGGAGACGTGGAATCATGGCCGCCAGCACTATACCTTTTTTTTGGACACCCACTTTGACGGCCGAGAACTTTTTGAACAGCCCTCATATCGAAGCAGTAAAATTTTTTTTTACTTTAATCTGTTTGTAACATAATTAAAAAACAGAATGGGAAAAACTCTTTGCGTTTTCAAAGAAGATTTTTTTAAAAAAGGTCCAAAAAACAGCCTCCACATGAAGGATATTCCTCTTAAATTTCAAAAAACTTAAACCAAAATATTCGGACACATTTGACGAAAATGAGTCTTCAAATGCGGACAAGCTGGAATAAGCATATGTTGGGAAAACTACTTCGAAACAAGTACGAAAATTATGAGGAAATTGAAACAATATTTATTTTCTTGAAAACGAAATGTACTCCTTAAAATACTGCACGAAATTCGAACAAATTTCTAAATCGATGTTAAAAATTTGTGAGTATGGTATTTTTGTAGCGTGCTTTCCCGCTGCGATATGTGCGTGTACTCTTTTGGATTGGATTTTGCCATTTCATTTTGAGTTCGTTTTGCAGCTCTGTGCTGCTGCTGCCTGTGATAAGACGCAGCTGTCCCTGAGCTTGCCTTAATTTTCTCTCCTACTTTCCATTCCCGCAGCTCCCTCTCCCTCCCCCCTCCCCCCCACACACATTTCCGTCTAATTGGCAGTCGTTTGGCTGCGTTCGATTTGAAATTCGATTAAAAGCCGTCGCAGCAAGCGACACCACCCATACCTGTCGCCCCCCCTCCCCCCACTCTCTGGGTATTCCCCAAGCCAATTACGCTTTTGGGATGAAGCAAAGAACAGTGGAGCGGCAGCAGCATCAGCAGACACAATGCATCTTACGATGGCCTAAGCCCAAAAAGATTGTTCCCATTGCAGCGGCATTTTAGGCTTAATGGTCTGGCCGAACGACGGAGCAGCAGGCGACTACAGATACGCAGTTTTGCCTTTGCACCTGGTTGCTTTATTGAAAATCCTTTTCGCCTGCCCAGTCAGCCATAAAAGCAGCAGCGGCTGCCCCGTGCGCATTATTTCGATTTTATTCCCAGCAGCCAACCAGCCAGGCAGCCAGCCAGCCAGCTCCACGCAAAGCACTTTGCGGTTGTTCCGTCCGCTCCTCCGTTTGCTGTAATCAATTGCATGCGGCTATTTTCGGGAGGGGGTGGGAGCACAATGTTGCCACCGCCGCCGCCGCCGCCAACATAATGACACGGCAATGTCGTTGATGTCGTCGAGAAACGAGCTGGCCGATTCAACCAAAAAGTGGCCCACCCGCTGCCATGTTGTGTCTGTGGAGCCTGACTGGGCCTTAAATGAAACATTCCATGTTGCAAATTGCAATAAGCTGAAGCACAACAAAAAACAACAGGTAAAGCCCGTAAGGGATATTCCTTCAAAATGGATGGAGAAACGATATAAGCACTCATACTCAAAGTCAAGACATTAATTAGGTAAACAGTTGGGATGGGGTAAAACCGGTTTTGAATAAAAAATTGGGTTAGTTAAAAAAAATGATATTTATAATCCTGATTAAAACCCAAAACAAAAACCCATTAGTGGTGTTAGGTTTGAAATTTTTTTTTTTTGTTTGTTTTTTTTTTTTTTAAGGTGTGAGACAATATAATCGGAGGATAAAAAAAAGGTAGTACTAATTATTTTCTTCTTATATAATTTTTTTATTTTATTTAATTTTTTATTGAAGATATTATTTGGTTTTTTTTTTTTTTTTTTTTTTTTTGTTTTTTTTTTTAGTAGTAGTAGTGTCTTTATTTTTTAGTTTTGAATGCCCTATTACAACATATAGCTAATTATTTAACATTATTCAACTAAAAATAAAGTATACGAATTTTAATCGACTTGGTTTTGAACCGTCTGTCGATCACCTTGCCCTAATCCAGTGCTACTTCGGTTAATACACCTGGCTGCCCGGGTCGTCCCCAGATACCAGATCGTTCGCCTTGTAGTATGGAGTAGCGGTTTGGTGTTACAATTTATTACTATTCTAATTGTATATAATATTATTTGCCGTCAGCTAATATTGATTTTTAAACTATCAACTAAGAGTGAATGTTTGTATGTAATTTTGTTTGTGTACTAATTTTGAGATTGTATGTGGATATCCTTAAAAAGTTTCAGTTTGTATCAGTCTCCTATAGTTAAGTGCATGTTTTATATAGTTCGCAAGTGCAGTCCAATTCGATCCATTTAAAATGTTTATGGTTTCCTGATGGGTCAGTTGTGATCTATTTAGGTGTAGCTTTCTGATTTCCTTCAAAACGGGGCATATGGCAACAAAATGAAAAGTGTCTTCAGGTGTCCTTAAATTGCACAGGTCACATTCGCTGTTGGTGCGGTATGGCGCGGCGTTTAATTGCAACATTTCAGTTCGTGCTTTGCAAATCAGCGATATCTGCCAGATTTCGAATTCGTCGCGGAAGTAGTTTGCATCATTTAGGTTGTAGCGTAGAGTTTTATAGATTGCTCTCGTAGAGCTTTGACTGGCCTGAAATTCAAACCTCCTCATGGCTGCGCAATCGATTTGTTCTATAATTTTCGTATGCACTAGATCCCATGAGCTTGAATCTGATATATCCAGCGCTATTCCATTATCGTTTGCCAGGCACCGCCATTTTTCAAAAAACTGACTTGTACTGCTTTGCAGATGTTTTGCGATTATTTTTGGTAACCTAGTATCCGGCTTCTTCATTATTTTTCTGATATATGAAAAGTGTGACTGCAATGCCTCGGTGTGTAACAGCGACAGTCCGGTTTCAAGGTGAATTGCGTAGTTAGGTGTACTTCTGGGTAACTGAAAGAGTTTTTTATGAAGTGACGCTGCAGTTTCTCTGTTTCCTCATAATACGTATGTCCCCAAATTGGCGCCGCATACAACATTATCGTGCTTACCGTGGCCTTAAAAAGTTTGTATTTCACACTTGATGGTACATTTTGTCTGCCAAGAAAGGAATTCCACGTGCTATTTAGGGCGATTTTTGCGTCAGATAGTTTCTGCTGTAGATGGCTGGAGAAATTTAAATTTTGCGTTACTGTAACTCCGAGGTATTTAAATTCTTTTACGACCTCCAAAAGTTCTCCATTTAAATTCCAACTCTGGTTGTTTGTTGCACGTCCTCTTCCATCACGGATGACCAGCACCTTAGTCTTGTCAATATTAATTAGTAGGTTCCAACGTTGGCAGTACGAAAAGAGTGAGTCGATCATCTCCTGCAGTTTGTGAGGCGAGTCTGCCATTATCACCATGTCATCAGCATACATTAAAACTTTTATGGTATGAACGGCGAGGTACCACCTGGGAGCTCATTTGTTACGTCGTTTAAATAAAGCGAAAAAAGCAGTAGACTGAGTAGACATCCTTGTTTCACCCCTGTGTTGTTGCCAAACCAATCTGAAAGCAGTTCTCCATTCCATACTGCAGTTATGTTGTTAGTGTACAGATTTCGAATCAAGGTAAATTTTTGACGAGACTCCTAACCGGCTGAGCTTAAACAAAAAGGTTGTTGGAGGGGCGGGAGCTAGGCTTGATGCAAAGTTAAGCGCAGGGCCTCTGCAATGAAACGATTAAAGCGCTCTTTAGCAACCTATGCTTTTTATGAAGATCTATCTCCACCCAGGGTGAAAGTATTTTTCGTCTGAAACCCGAGGAGTGCAAGCACACCAGCTTTGGACAATCACGTGTAGTAAAGCTTGAAAGTGCCAAGGACACAGCTGTATTACCAAGCGGCTTATCGAAGAAGACACCAAGCAACCTAATCTCAACACTCTGGCGAATCAGAGCTCATTCTATGTAAACGAGCAACTAACCAAAACAAACCACGAATTTTCAAAGGCGGCGAGAGCGCGGCAACAAAATACCGCAACACAAGTGGTCCGGGGCGTTCGTTTCATAAATATGTTGCGACTCTTTACGCTCGTTAAGCACCGTTTAATCTGGTGTACATTTTTATCTTATTTACAGCCCGATCAGTAGTAGTCTTAAAATTTTAAAGGATGCGGCGCGTGGGGCTTTATCTCGCATTGTGCGGGCGATTCTTCCAACAGCCGCTATGCTTTACTTCGTATTCTTACCAGCGGTCTAAGTAGCACTTGATGCGGTTGGAGTGGGTTCGATTTGTTGTATTCGGAGTGCAAATTATCGCGGGTTTGTTGCCGTGGGTCGTTTTCGTGGTACCGTTCACGTCGGGGAGCCGCGGGGGGCAGTTTAGCAAAAGTCTTAGTTCTAGAGTAGTTTGTAAGCAACCGCCAGAAATGCAAGGATGATGTTTATAAAAATTATTAGCAAGAGACCAGCAATTTAGTTGGCTGTATATACAGACCAACCACAACAGAATATGATTGGCTGTTCATTGCGGACGCTTTATTAAAATTAGGCTGAATTTTGCTTTGCGTTCGGCCTTTTTGTCTTCTCCGGTCCGTTTTGTCGTTTGTGGCGGACCCCGTAGGTCAATGATATAGGGTTTTTAAAAATATTGACCGTTCTTTGGCATGCTACTGTCTGTGTATGTGTGTGGACCTCTATTTATAAATCTACCAACCGTTGACTCCCAACTGACCTTTTCACAAACAACAATTTTTAATAACAAGCATGCTCCGCTCGACGAAATCTCGCACTAACTTACGGCCCGGTTCAACAATAACATTACTAGTCTTCGGCTTTTGCATGGGCGTTTCAAAACGAACAACACCGTTTAATTGCAGGGAGTAACGTCTTCGTTAATTTATCGGGGATACCGAGTTTTTAAAGCGGCGGTGCACACGGAATTCTTAAAAAGAACTTGGCGTAAGCAAAATTACACAAGCCCCGCTGACTTAAATTGACGATTAAACATACGTTTTATAGATCTGTATTTACCGTGTGAAACACAATGCACGTACCCACCGACAATCAACCTTACGGAAAGTTTGCTTTAGGTATAGCGTGTGTCTGATCTTTACTACAACGCCGCCTCTGTATATTAATCCCAATTTTTAATAGTTCTTGTCTATTTTACCGCTACCGCTACCCCGTTCTGGAAAGCTGCTAAATTATAGCCATACCAAAAGTGCCGTATCGACCAATCTCAATTTTACCATTTCTCTCGAGTGCCCGAGAACTTTTTAATGACAAGCAATCGGATTTAGAAAAGGACGAAATTGCACAACGGCTAATACCAATATAACAGAGAATTGAAAAAACGTAGTAAGGTCTATAACATTTTTAACACTTTAGATTATAGAAAGCATTTGACACGATAAGCCACGATTACTAGCGGATTAAAGAACTGTACTGTTCTCAGCCGGCTGCGATTCCGCGTCATATCCGGGCGTGTGCGGCGTTGTCACATCGCGCTATTCGTCTTTTTATTTCGCGCGTGGTGTCCCGCGCGGTTCTTGGACCTCTCTTGTTTTCTACCTTTTGCATGTGGCTATGTCGTGTATGTTGCGGTCCAGGCGTAATAGCGCATGAGAATGGGCTGAAAACGGTCGGGGTTAAACCGATCAAATCAGGTCAAAATGTAACAAAACGTTTCTCCGTTACCGTTAACAAGTAGGTAAAGAAAAACAAGCAAGGAATTTGGGATTTGTGTTTTCCACAACTCTCACAGGAACGATCTCAATGTTGGATCCGTAGGCAAGTTGTAGGGCTACTAAAGCCAGAGTTATTAAGCACTTCCACCGGTCAGATTCGCTTATTGATAGCCAAGACCCCTAACTTCGTCCTCTTTTGGTGTTGAGTATTTCAATAACGGATTCAGCAAATAAACGTAAAATAGTAGCCTTTAACAACATAGCACGTACATCTACAATCGAAGACGAACGTAGAATATCTGACGTATCCTTAATATATTTGACCTACCCCTACAATCGTGGTGGATGTGCGGAGTCTTGTCTTATTACATAAAATAGTCTGGACAAAAGAACCCTCATACCTATAGAAAAACTTAACTTTAGCCTTTCAAAAAGAACAAACAACTGGTGTCAAAAGTACCAGCGTCAGTTTCGGAAGACAATTTTCATCTTACTGTTCGCTATTGGAATCGATTACCCACGATACTTAAAGACTATAAGGACGCCGCTTACAGAACTAAGAAATTTGTGGAAAAAAAAAAGAAAAGCGGCTTTGAAGTCGACGAAGCACAGATACATCTTTTGTTTTCGATCAAGATAGAACTTTGCTATTGCTGTTAGTGAGAATACACTATCCACCGTTGAGTATCCACTTCTAAAGCCGGATTGAAATTCGCTTATCACATTGTTCTCATTCGCCCATGTGGTGAGCCGCTCCAGTATAACTGATGTGAATACTTTCGTTAGGGCGTTTAAACACGATATTCCTCTATAATTGCTCGCTAATGTGGGGTCACTTTTTTAAAAAGCGGGAAGATTACACTTTTTTTAAAAACTAGACGGTACTTCTGCGGCGTTAAATATCCTATTGTATTCGTCAGTTAGTGTGTTGAATAATTCGGGCGGGGCGAACTTTAGAACTCAACCGGAATTCGATCTTCACCGGGAGCTTTATTAATCTTTGCTCGTTTCACTGCGGATCTGACTTCTGCCAAACTTATCGGAGCATCAAGTTGTTCATTTGTAATAAGTGGAAACTGGATAACTAAACTGTTGCCTACCGATGGGCTATATAACAAGGAGGAGAAATGCGATGCTAGATCTGATGCCGCTGATTTTTTATTAGCCCTTGCTGTTCTTCCATTCAATCGTCTGACAAGTGCCCAGAAAGATTTGCTGTCCCTTATCGATGCAATTTGGGTTTCCAAATTTTTATAATAATTTGTTTTCTTAGCGGGCAACACACATTGTAAATTTTTATTTGCTTCTCGGTAAGATGATATGGCAGTGCTATCATTATTTGCTCTTGCGACCTGACGTAGGTGGAACGAGAGTTGTCTGGCTTCCTCACACTTTGTATCAAACCAGGGCTTAACGAAGTTTGTTTTACGTGCCTTTGAACACTCTCAGCTGCGTCTTTTATTGCTTTACCGAGGGTCTCAAAGCGTTCCTCATTTTCGTCGTGAAAACTATCCAAGGTTTGTAAATTTGTTAGAAGGCGCGTCTCGTATTTGCTTCTAAGGCCTTCTTTCCAGCACAGTCTTGGTAACAATTGGTGTTTCTGGGTTTGATCTATATCAGGTGCCTCCATTTCCGCAACAATTGAAAGAGGCAAGTGGTCTGACAGCATGTCTCCATTTACAGCCAGTACAGTAGGCTTTGTATTGAAATATATTACTCTCTCGCTCTCGCTCTCTTTGACACAAATATAAGGAGTTGTGAGAGAGCGAAGTGAAAACAACGTGTTCTTAGAAAATATGCATTACATACTGTCGAAAATGTAATGCAATAAAAACGCCGATTTTCGTTAAAGAGATAGTAATCGAAAACGATCACTGCGAACAATCTGCATTACAAATTTAAAAATAATGTACGCATTCGTAATGGGAAGTTCGGCTCTGGCATACATCCTTATTACCTAGTAATGCAGGTTGTCGGCAGACCGTTTACAAAGCGGCCATGCACATGGCAAAGTAATGCAGATTGTATGCGATTATTTCCTTCATACTGATGGAAAAGTAACGCAGGAGTAACCCATTTTGTAATGACAATTTGCGCCGCTGGGTTGTTTAGTATACCTTGATCGACCCCATATTCCTCTCAAGGCCAAAGCTTGGCTTGACTTCAAATCTTCTGAAGTCTGGTCTTTTCAATTCCCCTTTTCCCCCTAACCATTTTAGGACGCAACTCAACTGTTTGTCACACACATAAGCTGTCTGCTATAAAACCCCGATTTAACTACCAAAAAGAGAGAAAAGAGAGAGAGAGACTGAAAAAACAAGAAAATAGAAAACTCTTTGTCCAGCCACCATCCAGAGGATTCACTTTAAAAATCCTGTATAAGCAAATGCAAGTTGTTGGTCATGATGTCGCCTGCCTGGCCGTACAGAGAAGGAGAGGAAGTGTGCACAGTGGGGTGATTCAAAAAGAAAGCGCAACACGTTCTGCCCGTCGCTCATTAAGTATTGTGTGTGTGTGTGTGTGTGTGTGTCGTTGTCGTTCTGCGCCAAGTGCGGCAATTTAAAACATAATGCAAACTAAATGAAAATGCGCCAGCAGCACAAAAGAATTTTTAAATATTTTGTGCCCTCAACGAACCAGAGCAGATGACCAGGAACAGTAACAGCAACTGCTGCTGCTGCTGCTGCTGTGGTCAAAAGGGGGGCAACGGCAACGGGCGTAGCTAACTAAGCATGCCACGCCCACACACGCTATTTTTTTTTCTCATTCTGCATCGTCTTTTGCTGTCGCTGTCTTCTCGCCATGCGAAACGGCAAACGGAAATGAACTCTTTAGTTAAGTGTTTACAAGCAAACTCACTGAAGGGTCAGCCCCAGAGGGGATAGGGGATAGGGGACGGTGCGGGACGGGGGCATGTGGTAAGGCGAGAGAGAGAGTGGACGACATTTATGCAGCTAAATTAATGAAATGTGACAAGGTGCAGAAAAGCCAACTGAAAACAAACAAAAAATGAAAAGCAGAAAATGCATAAAAATAATGCAAACTTGTTTGCACACATGAACGTACACAAGATATTAGCAGAAGCTTTAAGCTGGCTCTGAACCAGTATTGAATCACTTTTGCAAACTGGTGCGGAGTCTAGTCTGGAATCCAATTCAAAGTTCAAATGTACAGGTATATCTCTTTATTTATAAAAAGAGACTGTCCTGACTGACTGATTCACTGACGGATTGGTAATCATCGCACAGCCGAAACGTTAAGAGATAGAGGGCTGTAATTTGGACAGGAGTTTTTTATTAGTGTTGAAAGTGTTACTAAGACGGGGTTTTGGAAAATTCCACCCGGAAAAGTTTGAAAAGCGTCGGAAAAATTTGTATGGGAAAAATGTAATTTTTCATCCGATTGACTTGAAACTTGGTTTGTAAGCAAAGTAGGCGAAATAATTCGACAATCGTTTTCCCGATTTTGGAAAAACTGCCCACGAGGAAAATGGCCGGAAAATTCTGCATGCGAAAAGCTATTTTACACCCGATTGACTTGGAAACTCGGTTTGTAGGGATAGAGTACGATATAATTTAAAATGTGATTATGTGTGCTCAGCGAAGGGAGATGGAACCAGTGGGGTCAATAATGCGGTTCCCCACCCTAACCATTTCGACCTTTTTTTGTATGGGAAAACAAAGGTGGACCATTCTTCTTAAATTCCTTAACAATTCTTTTTTAATTACACTGCAAAAATTGCTGAAAATAAACAAATTTAGCAGACGTCAACGAAATCGACCATTTATTCATTGCTAAGGCAAGTTAACCAATATGTTTTTCCATGATTTGAAAGTACTTTGTACCTTTATGTCTGGGTAAGGGATTTGTCGCTTACATAGCCAGAAATAGGCAAAACTAAGGGGGTATTCTCAATGTCGAGGCTGTTTTAAGGACCTTTTTTAAAAATAAATAAAAAGCGTCTTCTCAATGGTATATAAATCAGAAAGGGCACTCTTTCGAAAATTGAAAATTAACGGGGAGTAGAAATCCAGAAAATCCAAATCCCACCCAGATCTAAACAATCTAGATCCCATTTATATCCCGACTGGATCCCACTTAGATTCTTCGCTGATCCCACCCATATCTCGCCCAGATCACTTTCAGATCCCATACAGATACCTTCTAGACACCAGCCAGATCCCACCTAGATCCCGCCGAGATACCACACAGATCCCACCCAGGTCCCACCCAGATCCTACCCAGATCCCACCCAGATCTCGCCCAGATCCCTTCCAGATACCACCCACATCCCACCTAGATCCCGCCGAGATACCGACCAGATCCCAGCCTGATCCTATCCAGATTCCTCTCAGATCCCGACCAGATCCCACCCAGATCCCACCCAAATCCTAACCAGATCCCAACCAGAACCCTTTCAGATCCCCCTAGATCCCTTCCAAATCCCAACCAGATCCCGCCCAGATCCCACCCAGATCCTACACAGATCCCATCCAGTTCCCATCCCAGATCCAGATCTCATCCCACCCAGATCGCACCCAGATCCCTTCCAAATCCCACCCAGATCTCGTCATTGTCCCACCCAGATCCCATCCAGATTCCACCCAGATTCCAACCAGATCCCACTCAGATCCCAGCCAAATGCTAACCAGATCTCTCCCCCGATCCCACCCAGATCTTCCCCAGAACCCACCCAGTTGCCCCTTTTCACCATCTTTCCTACCTCTTCACTTCCTCCATCTGCCAATCCTCTGTGTGTGTTTGCCGGAAAGTCCACAAAACAACAACAAACAAGAGCGTAAGTTAAAGTCGGCTCTAACCGACTTCGATATACCCGTTACTCATGAAAAAACATGTTTAACAGTGTTCACGCGTTCCTTAGTGTGACCATCCGAAAAGTATGCACAATTTTTTTAGGGTGGGAGGGGTGGTAGCAGGGGGGCTTGGTTCACTTTTTTGCTCATAACTTGAGAACCGCTCATCCGATCTTTATCATTTCTACGGCAAATCGATTCATTTTGCTAATTACTAACTATCTCTATAAGGTACAAATCGTCAATCTTTAAAACTGTAGGAGATATAACGTTTTTTCCAAATTGCGGGGGCGGGAGGGGGCGTGACCAAAATTTGAAACAAACTTGATCTGCGTGCAAATAAAAGAAGCATTTGTCCAATACATGTCAAACCTCTATCTGAGATCTAGGTGTTCATACAGACGGACGGACGGACAGACGGACAAGGCTAAATCGACTAAGCTGTTGATGATCAAGAATATATATGGGCTTTCGAAGGTCACCTGGGCCTTAGTTAAAAATACTATATTTTATCGAATTTTCATAGGGAAACAATCAAATTAAACTAATGTAAGCTAATGTTACATTTACTGATAACCCAATTGGATATATTCGGTTTCACGGCAGTGCTAGCGCGATTTTTCTCATTTTGACATTAAATTTGCTTAATTTTTTGGAAAAAAGTGACTATAGATTACATATACTTTCGCTATCTAAAATCTTTCTGATGGTAGAAAGGGCTATACTAGAATGAATAAGAAACCATAAGAAACTATGCCAACGCAATTAACTGTAAGTTTTTGCTTTGCATAATTGCAGAAACCACATAAATATAATGATGGAAAAAATGTCGCGTTCGACATGTCACGTATCGACAGAGATCAAAATTTTTTTACAAAAAATATACTCAAGATTTTAAATCAAATAATATACATTTCAAAGAACTATTCATTCATAAGATATTAAAATTTAAAACTTGGGTTTAGTTATTGTGTTAGGTTTCGCTAAGTTTTGTCTTTATAAAGCTAATCGCGAAAACCACTTCTGTTTTTGTCACGTTCGAATAGTTTCCAATTTCGTCATTATTTGGAAACCGAATTTCACTTGATATACACTTTAACACTAATTAAAGTGCTTGCTCTTAAGCTATATTATACAGTAAAAAAACGAATTAAAAATTCGATTTAATTTGACTTTTTTTTCATTTTCAATTTGTACGACGGTCACGGTTCGACAGAATGAAATGCCCTTATTTTATATGGTCTCGCTTGCTTGTTACTACATTTGCACGACTTTATCCCTTTTACTCTACGGTAACGGGTATAAAAATATGAATGACGTCAGCGTCACGTGACGCCAAAATCACATTTTACTCCTACCAAAATCGTTCGTACCGAAATTGCAGATGTTTCACATCAACCGCCAGTGCGAAAAACGTGGTTTCGAGATAAACGTGTTTAAAGTTTGAAGTTCCTTTTTTGGGGGAAAAAAAAATCAAAAAATGCAGTTCTGACAATTCTGCGTCGATGGCATATTATTTCATCAAAATCGGTTTAGTAGAACTGGAGAAAAGTGGCTTGGCAGTCCGAAAAAGTTGCTTTGAAAGTAACCAAAAATATTACAGATATTATATACTTACAGATATTAGTCGGCGTTGCCAGCTGTTTTTGCCAGCAGCTCCCTCTGCTCTGCGTGCCATTTTGCCTTTTTTAGATAAGGCCGCAGCTCTAGTTTCTGAGCGGATTAGTCAGTCTGAGCATAATTATCGATTAAAAGCCGATTAATATTCGATTTATCGATCTGAGGCGGCAACATGTAACCATGCAAATTAAAGAACCAGCCGTTATTCAACACAAAATATCTTGTTTTAATTAGTGAGTTTATGCTGGCTCTAGGTCCGAAAAAGTTGTGTTTGTTCACAACTGAAAACAACTTATGCATTATAGTACACCAAAGCTGAGCTAAAGCTTAAGCTTATTTACACCAAAAAGTTGAAGACATGGTAGCTTGTCCTATTTTTACCTTCATTGTTTTTTGAGGTTCCCAACCGATTAAAACATTGATTGTATGGTAGGACGGGTGAAGCGATGTGTTCTCCAGCGATAAGCCTACTGAAGATTCATTCGGGAGAATGATGAAACGGTACCGTATAGGCAACCAGCTCATTTTTGGTGTACAATAATGCAGTTGTTTTCAGTTGTGAACAAACACATCTTTTTCGGACCTAGAGCCAGCATAAACGCACTAATTAAAAATTAGAAAGGTCGCCAGATAAATACAATTTCTTGTTTTAGCGAAGACATTGTTCGACTAAAAACTCTATATCTTTTTAAAGTATTTCAAATTTCAAAAAATCCTTTTGTGGCGATATTCTTAACTATCCAAGCTATTAAAAAAGCAACAAAAAAAAAAAAAAAAAAAAATTTTTGCACATGCAGAATACCCCCTTAAGCGTACGAGTCTAACGTATATAACGCAGGAAATTAGACTGGCCCGAACTATTTTCAATAGTTCATTTTTAAATGCTTAAATGATGATTGTGGAGAAATTCAAAATTTGTTTAAAACTAGGGAATACGAGTTACCATGGCTGGCTATTTTAAAAATTGGATATTAAGCAACCTAGCAACACAGAAATCTGAGTTATTAAGAATCACTTAAAATTATATACGCGTCATTATTATAATTAATAATATTACATAATATTAAAAAAATATAATAAATGTGCCTGAAAAGTTGCTTAGTAAAGAGTGGGGAACTGAACTTCATCATCAATCTTCAAAGGTTTTGGACCAGGACAACGTTTCTCCGCCATCTTATTAGTGACACCATTGCTTGCGCCAAACTCAGTACGAGGACCACCACCTGGACCACTGGCTTCACTTGCTCGAGTTGGGCCGCGAGGTCCTTTGCGGAAACCGTCCTTACGGCCGTCATTGAAATTAAACTGAATATCTACAATGCGCTGAAGACGACCGACACGTTGGGGATACATCGAGGGGTCATATTCAAATTCTTCTTCAGTATTGTTTTCCTTTTTTTTGCATAGCACGACCATCTTCTTCCATTCCTCGTTGACAACGCCTTCGCCCGCCTTGCGCAGATTGTAATTTGGCTTAGCTCGCTGATCCCGTAAAGCCTTCCATTCGTCAAGCGTCATTTGCTTGGACTCATCCTCTTCCAAAGTGTTTGCTGCAGGTTCGCCCGATTGTTCATTTGCCGAGTCGTCTTTATCCGCTAACGGAACCGATTCACCAGTTTTCTGATCTTCAATGTCCTGCTTGGCAGATCCCCAGTTATGTGCGCCAGCGCCATCACGTTTATAAACTGATTTTATGCCTGTTTTGTCAGAGCCCGACTGACGATCGAACTCACGTTTGCCAAATTTCTTGCCGTTGCGAAAACGTGGTGTTGGTCCTCGATTGTCACGATCTTTGAACTGGCGCGGTGGGATTTCATTACCAAATTCAGCTGCACCCGAAAAATTATTTACGCCTGAAGCAACGCGCGTGCTGTTCCTCATGATGTGTGCTTCATTGGTAGTTCCGTTTAACCCATTATTTTTGTTGCGGCTCATGCCGCCAGTATTTGCCAATTTTCCTTTTACTGTTGAAGTCAGGCCAGTTTTTATGTCAGATGAGCCTTTATTCGGTGCAATTGGCTTGTTCTCCTTCTCAGGTTTGGTCAGCTTCTTTGAGGCGCGCGGCCTCCGATTTCCATCGGCACGTCACCCGCTCCTACTACGGAGCAGAATCATCATCCATGAACAATAGCTCATATCGATTCTTCCCTGAATTGTCCATAATGTGAAAACTTTTTAAGGCCTAAAGAATTTGATTTTATTAATTTTTTATTGCCAATCACGTCATGAAGTATAATACATTGATAGTAGGTATACAAATCAAACTAAATACGAGCATGAAACAATATTAATACATAAAAAAATTTTAGGACCAAAATGCTTATGGAGGAACTTACTGCAATTGCATGCTGTCGGCGCGGAACCATTTTCAGTGTGCCCAAATCAGTCAACTGGTTAACCAATGTGCCATCATTTGTCAATGATGGTCACTTTTTCCAAATGCTCTGTATCGCTATGAGTCAATTCGCTTCGTTTGTCGAATTGCATTTCGTCCCCAAATGAAATTTGAGTTACAGGGAGCGATTGCACTTTTTCGTTTGGAGTCGTCTGCAGAAGCTGCATCAGTAAGGAAAACTGCAACTTTGTTAAGAGTTGGTGATGGTGGCTCTCTAGCTGTTTTGACAGACCCAGCGGCGCAGAGCTCAAAGTGTTCTGTCAAAAATATGCATTACGCCTGTCGAAAAAGTAATGCGCTACAATCGCTGCTTTTCGGTAGAGAGATTGTAATCGAAAGCAAACAGACTGCGAACATTCTGCATTACAATTTTAAAAAATAATGTACGCATTCGTAATGGGAAGTTGACGTTTGACAAAAATCTCAAAATGGCTCGATAGCAAGTCGATACTTTGAATAATTTTACAACACTTCAACTCTTCACACTCTTTCGCTTTTGCCTTGGTTTTTTAAACATACCCCAGGACAGCAAAAAGTTGGTGATTATTTTCCTATGTGTTTTGTTGTTGTGTCGTATACTTTTGGAGTTTACGAGGGCTGGTGAATACCCTAAATATGAAGTTCTATTCGATCTTTTAGATTCCATAAAATATAGGTTCTCTAATACCGGTACCTACAAAAAGTAAAAATATCGTTTTGATTCCCTGTTTTACAAATATATTTTTTCTTCTTCTTTGCAGTATGCAAACCGTTGGAAATTTTGAACGTTTTTCTGTCCTTGATGTGTGCAGAGCTGAGTGAAAATATGTGTTGATTGTAGTATTTACAAGCTCTCCGACTGAATAAAATTGTTTGTCTGTCTTTACGTCTGTCTTTACGACATTGGATGCCTACGAAATAGGATGCCCCAAAACCATACACTGATTATGCATCGATTATGCCAAACATAATCTTCATTACAAATTTCTTTTTATTTGATGGAAAAGCATTTTGGTTTCTGAAATGGATATCAATTATCCATTAGAACGCAAGGTATCCTATTTATTATTGATTTTTTGTATCAAATATTATGTTGAAGGAAATAAAAATGTTTATGCATATTCCTTCCCCCCCTTCCCCCTCATCCGAAAGTTGATTTAATTCCAATTCGATTTGGAAATTTAACTTTGCTAATATATGCAATTTTAGTTTTAGTTTCAGTTTCGTTTTTGCCATAGTCAGCATATTAAAACGCAATTATGCAATTCCTTTGGTCCCCCCCACCCCCTCCCCGGCACACACCACACACACACACACCTTTAGCCATTTCATTTCTCGTTTATAATTTATAATATTTTGATTTGCATTTAATGTTATGTGGCACATGGCAAAATTTAAGTGCTGCATTTTCTCACTGGACGCTGCAAGCAGATTAAAACCTGGAGTCAAAGTGAAGTTGCACAAAGACGAACTTTGCCTTTTTGGCCCGACTGAGCCGTATTCTTTGGGCATTTTGAGCGTGCAAATGTTAAGTTGTCCCCCCGCGCACCGCCAGAGGAGCTTGGTGTAGTAGACGTCGTTGTTGCCGCCCTTTGTGCCAACTTGACAAACTAAAAATGAAAAAAGTTTCCTATGCGCCCGTCGTGTGGCAAGCGGCGCCTTTTTCAATATCCTTCCAACGACGGTTTTTCAGTGTTTTTCTTCGTTTCGTTTTTTTTTCCTTTTCTTTTGCACCACAAGAAGGCAGCATATAAGGAAGCCATGACGACGACGACGACGACGACGGCGGCTCGACGTATTGATTTTGCTCTATCCATTCAGGTTCACCTTCGCCCACCTTCTGCCACCTTACCCGGTCCGCTTAGGTGGGATTGTGAGGAATCAGTAAAAAGCAATGCTAGAATTTCCAGTTGGTGCATAATTATTTTATCTACCATTTTTAAGGGTTAAATTACATTTTTGTGTTATCTGCTTGCTTCTTGGAATCTGTCTGTTTTGCGTGGGTGGATCAATAAGTAGGCAAAGTGGGACAAATAGGAATATATCAAAGTAACAGAAAAACATGGGACAATAAGTTAAGGTAAACTCAACAACTACAGCGAGATGTTCTCAAAATTTATTGAAGACAAATGTTCTAAATCGGTGTTTGTCAACTAAATCTAAACAACTTCATCAACCGCTGGCCAGCGCGAAAATATATATGAATAGCAAATGTTCGGCCCCTGCGGTCAGGAGTGACAATCGCTGTTCTAAATGTTCTTAAAATGAAGAAAGTTCAACTTGATCGGTAAAAAATTGTTGTTGAAGTGGAAACTTTGTTCTAAAAATGTGAAAACTCGTTGTTATACTGATTGAGTCTAAGGTTCTTGAATTTTTCCCTCTGTGTAAGGGAGTCAAAGCCGACTTATGTTCAAGATTGTATATACGAACTGAGTGTAGTGCTGATAAATGCCGTTTCAAGGAATTTCGATTTGCTTTTAACTTGACTACTTCTTATCTGATCGTTAGCAATCTAGGTGGATCGAGTTTCGACAGACAGACGGAGGAACAAAGCTCAATCGACTCAGCTCGTCACCCTAGTTTATAGGGTCGGAAATGAATATTTCTATGCGTTGCAAACTTCTGGGCAAAATTGTAATACCCTTTGCAAGGGTATAAAAACCAACGCAAAAGCGAAAGAGTTGAAGTGTTGTAAAATTATTCAAAGTATCGACTTGGTTTCGAGCCATTTCGAGATTTTTGTCTTCTAAATATGCGGTCACACCATCAAATATTCAAATCATTTGTCACCTTGGCTACATCTGGACAGTAAATAAGTTGAGATATCTTCCTCAAAATAGCTCCTCTATCCTCTCTCTTTCTCTTCTCTGTCTGTCTGTCAAAACAGCTAGAGAGCCACCATCACCAACTCTAAACAAAGTTGCAGTTTTCCTTATTGATGCAGCTTCTCCAGACGACCCCAAACGAAAAAGTGCCATCGCTACCTGTAACTCAAATTTCATTTGGGGACGAAATGCAATTCGACAAACGAAGCGAATTGACTCATAGCGATACGGAGCATTTGGAAAAAGCGACCATCATTGACAAATGGTAGCACATGGGTTAACCAGTTGACTGATTTGGGCACACTGAACATGGTTCCTCGCCGACAGCATGCAATTTCAGTAAGTTCCTCCATAAGCATCATGGTCCCCATGGTTTTATATGTATGAATATTGTTTCATGCTCGTATTTAGTTTGATTTGTATACCTACTATCAATGTATTATACTTCAAGACGTGATTGGCAATAAAAAATTAATAAAATCAAATTCTTTAGGCCTTAAAAAGTTTTCACATTATGGACAATTCAGGGAAGAATCGATATGAGCTATTGTTCATGGATGATGATTCCGCTCCGTTGGAAGTAGGAGCGGGTGACGGCATCGCCAAGAAGAAAATCGAAGGCCACGCGCCTCAAAAGAAGACCAAACCTGAGAAGGAGAACAAGCAAATTGCACCGAATAAAGGCTCATCTGGCATAAAAGCTGGCCTGACTGGCACAGTAAAAGGAAAATTGGCAAATACTGGCGGCATCAGCCGCAACAAAAATAATGGGTTAAAAGGAACTACCAATGAAGCACACATCATGAGGAACAGCACGCGCGTTGCTTCAGGCGTAAATAATTTTTCGGGTGCAGCTGAATTTGGTAATGAAATGCCACAGCGCCAGTTCAGAGATCGTGACAATCGAGGACCAACACCACGTTTTCGCAACGGCAAGAAATTTGGCAAACGTGAGTTCGATCGTCAGTCGGGCTCTGACAAAACAGGCATAAAATCAGTTTATAAACGTGATGGCGCTGGCGCACATAACTGGGGATCTGTCAAGCAGGACATTGAAGATCAGAAAACTGGTGAATCGGTTCCGTTAGCGGATAAAGACGACTCGGCAAATGAACAATCGGGCGAACCTGCAGCAAACACTTTGGAAGAGGATGAGTCAAAGCAAATGACGCTTGACGAATGGAAGGCTTTACGGGATCAGCGAGCTAAGCCAAATTACAATCTGCGCAAGGCGGGCGAAGGCGTTGTCAACGAGGAATGGAAGAAGATGGTCGTGCTGACCAAAAAAAGGAAAACAATAGTGAAGATGAATTTGAATATGACCCCTCGATGTATCCCCAACGTGTCGGCCGTCTGCAGCGCATTGTAGATATTCAGTTTAATTTCAATGACGGCCGTAAGGGCGCTTTCCGCATAGGATCTCGCGGCCCAGGTGGTGGTCCTCGTACTGAGTTTGGCGCAAGCAATGGTGTCTCTAATAAGATGGCGGAGAAACGTAGTCCTGGTCCAAAACCTTTGAAGATTGATGATGAAGTTCAGTTCCCCACTCTTTACTAAGCAACTTTTCAGGCACATTTATTATAATTTTTATAATATTATGTAATATTATTAATTATAATAATGACGCGTATATAATTTTAAGTGATTCTTCAAAACTCAGATTTCTGTGTTGCTAGGTTGCTTAACATCCAATTATTAAAATAGTCAGCCATGGTAAATCATATTTCCTAGTTTTTAAACAAATTTTTAAATTTTAACAATCATCGTTTATGCATTTAACGAGAGCGTTAAAGTAAAATTGGGTTTAACCTAATTTCGTTTAACAATTTACCTAAAAACATGTTTAACAGTGTTCCCTTCCTTAGTGTGACCATCCAAAAAGTATGCAACATTTTTTAGGGTGGTAGCGGGGAGGCCTTAGTTTTTTACTTTTTTGCTTATAACTTGAGAACCGTTCATCCGATCTTTATCATTCATTCGGCAAATCGCCCATTTTGCTAATTACTAACTATCTCTAGAAGGTACAAATCCTCTATTTTTAAAACTGTAAGAAATATAATTTTTTCATTTTCAGTTTCGGGGGGGGCGTGGGCAAAATTTAAAACAAACTTGATCTGCGTGTCAAACCTCTATCTCTTACCATCTCTGAGATCTAGGTGTTCATACAGACGGACGGACGGACGTACGGACAGACGGACAAGGCTAAATCGACTCGGCTGTTGATGCTGATCAAGAATATATATACTTTATATGGTCGGAAATGATTCCTTCTGCACGACTTTAGTATACCCTTTTTACTCTACGAGTAACGGGTATAAAAATGAACTATTGAAACGTTGAAACAACAATGAAGCGTTTGTATGGATAACAAAAAGTTTTTTTCACTAAAACTACTTTTTCAACGGATCGTTCCTATGGCAACTATATGGTATAGTCATCCGATCCGGCCGCTTCCGACAAATGTGCAGCGTATTTGTACCACAAACTTTGTGCAAAGTTTGGTTACGATAGTTTTAAACTGACGGAGGAGATAGCATAGAAACAGACGGACGGACGGACTGACGGACATTGCCATATCAACTCAGCTCGTTATGCTGATCAGGAATATATATACTTTATGTGGTCGGAGATGCTTTCTTCTGCGTGTTGCAATCATCTAGATAATTTTAATAATCCCTCTCCAAGGATATACAAATATTATATAATAAATCAGATATAAAGAAAAAAATTTAAGAAAAGAGAAAAAAAAAAAATACTATCTAAAAGTGAAATTTAAAACTAACAATTTTTTATTTTTTAATTCCAAAACCAAAATTTAAAATAAAAATAAAAAAATTTATAAGATAAACTTAAAATTAAATAAACAGAAATCTCTGACCCGGTGGGGGAAGATTTTTTAGCCAGTCCAGCAAGCTATGCCCTTACTCACAGCCAGGAGAGGTCAGAGATTTCCCCTAAGATAATTATAGAGGGACGTTTTTAGAGAGAAGAGAGAGAGATCTGTTGAGAGCAGGTGATAGAGATCATTATAATTTTGACATAAGACTTGAAATCGATTGTGCTTTGCATAATCAGTTGTGCAACTAGGCAATATTAAAGGAAAATATAATGGAACATCAATTTGAACATCTGGTGTTCCAACTAGATTTTCTAATTATACCCTTGAAGAGGGAATATTAAAACTGTCCGGATGTTTGTAACGCACGGAAGGAAGCACCTCCGACCACATAAAGAATATTTATTCTTGATCAGCATGACGAGCTGAGTTGATATAGCCATGTCCGTCTGTCCGTCCGTCTGTCCGTCTGTCCGTCTGTTTCTATGCTATCTCCTCCGTCAGTTTTAAAGCTATTTCAACCAAACTTTGCGCGAAGTCTTTTGGTATAACTACGCTGCACATTTGTCGGAACCGGTTAGATCGGATGACCATAGCATTTAGCTGCCATGGGAACGATCGGTTGAAAAAGTAGTTTTAGTGAAAAAAACTTTTTTGTTTTCAATGCTATCGCTCCCAAACTTTGTACAGATCAATATTATATACTACCACACGATTTTGCCAAGTTTGATTCAAATCGGATAACTATAGCATATAGCTGCCATAGGAACGATCGGTCCAAAATGCAGTTCTAGTGAGAAAAACTTTTTTGATGAATATATCGTATAGCCATATAACAAACTGGCCGCATATATCATGCTCCAAGGGTATATAAACTTCGGTCGAGCCGAAGTTAGCTTCCCTTTTATTATACCCTGTTCCCATTAAAAATGGGAAAAAGGGGATCATGAAGTTGTGCAAATGTATGTAACAGCCAGAAGGAAGCACCTCCGACCCCATAAAGTATATATATTCTTGATCAGCATCAACAGCCGAGTCGATTTAACCATGTATGAACGCATCGATCTCAGAGACTGTAACAGATAGAGCCACAATTTTGGCATGTATGTAGGTGTATACTGTACCCACATCGAGTTTGTTTCAGATTTGGAAAATTCCACCTCCTCCATCTTTTAGCAGCGAAAAACTGTCTCTCTCTCTGTATAAACGCGTTGATCTCAGAGACTATAAGAGGTAGAGCCACAAATTTTTGCATGTATGTAGGTGTATACTGTACCCAGATCAAGTTTGCTCCAGATTTGGCAAATTCCTCCTCCTCCTTCTTCTAACCGCGAAAAACTGTCAGAGCTACAATTTTTAAGCTTGAACCTAGTGACTTAATATGTATTCAGTAAGGCCCAATATGTGTCTATTCTGTATACCACTATAAGATCCGAGCAAAAACACCGAAGATATGCAAGTGCGCCTCCCCATTTATTCAAATAAATTTTAAAATAAAAGGAGTTCAAAGCTATAGGAACCACATTACTTGGAACAGGGTATTTTGCTGTCGGGGCACTCGACCGCAACACTGTTACTTGTTTTTTGATTGAGTTATATCCAATATAATGCAAAATTTAAAAATTTGTTGGCGCCAAACATGAGGTATTAGTTTCCATCCCTTAATCCGCTAGCTGTTATGTAGAAGGCGCCACTTCGACAAAAGGCGCCAGTGAGAAAAGAGCTTTGCAAAATCTCCCCAACAAAACATTAGAGGTTTGAAACCAACCAAAAAAATTTCTGTTCACCTAAGAATTGGATTCGGTTGGAATTTGTTGGAAGAGGTTTCTGTGGCACCCCCGATAATGAAAAGTTTGTTTATATTCCGTTTCTTGTAATAGGATCATTTTTCAAGGAGTTATTAATAAATTCGAGCTAATCTGGCGATTTTTCCCACACGGAAAGTGGCTTTTATTGAAAATAACTTTTTTGTTTCTAATGTTAGCGTCCCCAAAATCGGTCATTACGAATATAATATGCTTTCATACAGACTTGCAAAATTTGATTCAAATCGGATTACTAGCGATCCTATACTCGACCATTAGTAGTAGTAGTATATATTTATTTAACGGCTTGGCTTTGTTTAGCCGTCAGCCTAAAATAGCTTGCAAAGTGTACAAAGAAGACTTATGTTCTAGTTTTACATTAATACATATAACGCACTTGAATTAAGAACTTCAAAACATTTATAAATTAGTTTACATTTAATATACAACATCTTAACTGTTTACATTATGCATCCCTAGCTTAGCATCTGTTCACTCACTTCAGGTTACTCCACCCACCTTCCCCGCTCTTCACGGAATAGTGGATCTTCCACCTTTCGATTTTGATTAGGCATACTAGACTATTTTTTTTAGAACTGGCATGCTATTATCTGATCCCTATATCTTGTTGCTTGTGACAGAAAGCGCCACAGCGTATTCCAGCTCGATCCATTTAGAATGGTAGACAATTCCTCCTTTGACAGCACAGGTTTTCCCCAGGCTTTACTCGTATTTCGCTTAAAATTGGACATATTACGCAAAAATGGAAGATATCCTCACGCACCCGCAGGTTGCATAACGTGCAGTTCTCGTTTGCAAAATGAGGCTGGTACCCAAGCTTAAGCGTCTCAGTTCTGGCCTAAAAAGATATTTGCTATGTGAATATGCTAAAGCAGTCGTTAAAATAGTTATTTTCAGAGAGATTATATTGCAGTGTCTTGTAGGTTTCGCGCGTAATGCTCTGATGTGCTTGCTGCATGTAGGTCACTCTCTTATTTTCATTTATTGTTCGCAATAAAATTTCCTGTGAAGCCAGCCATGATTCCCTGTTGTTTAAATTCAGCACAACTTCGTGTTTATCAGCTAACTGCAGCCAGTGTTCGAAGCATTGCCTTCGTGATGCCAGTAACGACGCTGCCACGGTTTCAGCTAGGTTGAGACATCTCCCCATATAATTAAAATGAGACTGCAGCGTGTACTCGAACATAGATCCCAGCCCAGTTTCCAAATAAATTGCGTAATTTGGGGTATTTATCGGTAGTGGGAAAATTTTTTTAACAAAGTAGCGTAGTAGTTTTTCCAACTGTTCGTATTCCATGTAACCCCAGACCTGCGATGCATAACACATTATGGCTCTAGCTGTTGCTTGGAACAGTTTGTACTTAGTACTGGGGCTAACATTTTCTCGGCTTAATAGGGCGTTCCACGTACTGTTAAGGGCGATCTTCAACTCACGTAATTTATGCTCAATATGCTTGCCAAAAGACATGTTTGGTGTTAAAGTTACTCCCAAGCACTTGTACTCCTTGACCGTTTCTAGTTGTACTTCGTTTAGTGTCCAATGTTCACACCCAGCACGTCGACCCCTGCCTTCCCTAATGCACATTACTTTTGATTTGCTCGTATTTATTCTTAAATTCCTGGTCTGACAGTATGAGCTCGCTGCATTTATCATGTCTTGTAGCATTTTAGGTGACGTGGCAAGGATGACCATATCATCAGCGTACAATAATACCTTGTAAATCTTACTTCCGAACTCTGCGCCTCCAAGCATTAAAATAGCAATGTCATCTATAAACAGAGAAAAGAGCAACGGGCTTAGCAAGCATCCTTGCTTTACTCCAAGGTTTGTCTCAAACCATTTCGACGTTGTTTTTCCATCCCAAACAGCGGTTTGATTTTTTTCGTACAAGCTCTGCAGAATATTTAGCATTTTTGTGATAACTCTTAGATTGCTAAGCTTAAACATCAGACTCCTTTTATCAATTGTATTAAATGCAGCTTGGAAATCGATAAAAAGGTATAGGTAAAAAGGTATTGGAAAAAGGTATAACTTCGTTTTCCGCCTTAAATAGTCGTTAGCTATAGAGGTGAGCACAAAAATGCTATCAACCGTTGAGTAGCCCTTTCGAAATCTAGCCTGATTCTCGCTCATTAAATTATTTCGTTCTACAAAGGTAGAGAGCCGATTTAGTAGGATGCTTGTAAATATTTTTGTAATGGCATTTAAAAAAGATATTCCTCTGTAATTAAGTACATCAATGGGATCACCTTTTTTCAGCAACGGAAAGATGACATTTCTTCTAAAACATGTGGGCACCAGTGCTTCGTTGAACAACTCCATAAAATGAGCGGCAAGGGCGGTTGAAGTTACCTGTATCCGTTTTCAGCTGGAGGGGCCGTTTAACTGCCTCACTGTTGCCTCACTGTACTCGACCATTATTAGTATTTAATCTTTTTGAACTCTTATAAAACTAGGTATAAGTCGGATTACAATATCGAATGGCTGAAGTAGGAGCGATCGGTCGCATAATGGGTCTTAGAGCGAAAAACCTTTTTCGTTTTCAATGTTAGAGTTCCTAAACTCTGCCATTATTAGTGTTTAATCTTTTTATAAAGATTAGCAGAATTTGGTCGACATCGGATGACTTTATTTTATGGCTGCCATAAGACCGATATACCGGAAAATTGTTCTTCGTGAGAAAACCTGTTTCGTAACAATGTTAGTTTTCCTAAGCTCGACCATTATTAGTACTTAATGCTTTCTTAAGTAGAAAAGTTATTTTGTTTTAAATTTGTTCGCATCTTATCTCATGTTCGCTTGGAAAGTGGGTATGTATGTTGGCGTTCTTAAACTCTTATATTTCAAAGCGAGCACTAGCAATTGTACACCAAAATTTCTGCACAGACGAGTTAGCTAACCTTCGTCTTCTTACAAGACTTGTCTATTGACTTTTCCCCACTTTTGTAATTTGTTGTTTCCCCCAAAATAAACCGGCTTTCTAGTTAAATTCTTAGCTCAGATTCTAATCAGGTTTTTTTCCACTGAACTTGGCATAACTTAAGATAAAAGATCAATCAGTTTGACCTCGTCTTGGTAAGGGTCAATCGAAGAAAAAAAAATGCAGAACCAGTTTCCAAAATAGAATTAATAACCAAAGTAAGTTCGTTTCCCTCTGTGGCTGCTTCTGCTTCATCTGTTTTTCGTTCTGTTGGCCGCCTTTTTATATGCGTAATTTGGCAATTTACACAAATTTCTTGGAGAATCCGTTTCGGGTTCATCCTTGAACTTGTGTGTTTTGCCGCCCAGGCAGGATATCATGTTCGCATATTTTGTCTGGGTTTTTTTTTTATGCCGTGAGCCGCCAAGTCCATTGACTCTCGCACGGGTTATCAATTGTTCTGCCTGTCCAGAGAAAAAGCAAAAAAGGAATATGAAGAAAAAGGATTTGTCGGCGGCGCCATTTTGTTTGACGTGCGAGACGCGTTACATTTCAGGGTCAGCGACATTTTATGCCTGTGAAGGGGGCCCAATCAGGCAACAAATATTGAATTTGAAGGGAAATCGAAATTAAATTGTTAAAGTTGAATATGGCTGAAACAACTTCAGCTTCTTAGAAATGAAATTTGGTGTGCACTCGGGAGCCTACTACCTATGAGGTTCACGTTTAAGCTGGGCGTTGTTGTCCAAAGAGATTTTTTCAATTTGGTGCTTTATGTATTTACTTTAAGAAAACTTTTAGAAAAAGAAATATTAAACTAAAAAAAAAAATGTTCTCTTCTTTCATTTCACATTTCACTGCGTTGAAGTCGTCGCCAAATGCGTTGAAGACGCGTATCGCTTTGTTGTGGATCATTCGGATTGTGATAGCCCTCAATAAAATCCTGTTGCGGCGTTTCCACCAGATCCCCACTTTGTTGCATCCGGCTTTGATTTCGCTTCTGTGCTGATTTCTTCTTCTTGTGCACATGACGACGTCGATGAGTTCGTGCCTTTTTCTTGCTTTTGTTGGCCTTTTTCTTGCTGATCTTCTGGGTTTTGCGTTGAGTATTTCTCTTTTTTGGTGGTAAGACGACCTGCTCTTCTTCTTCAACTGCCGGCATATCCTCACTTTGTTGGCTCCCAGTGCTGGGCAGTGCAAGATCTTCTTCCTGTTGCTCATCTTCTTGTTTTTGCTTTTGTTTGGACTTAATCGAACGGTTAGTGCCATTTCCATTGGTGGTTGTGGTGGTGGTTGTAGTTGTTGTGGGTGTGGTAGTGGTGGCAGAGGGTTGGGTGATCACAATGACATCATTGGACGGCTGCTGGAACATGCCACGTAACAGCATGAATTTCTTCAGAAAATCACGTCCCTCGCCCACATCTTGGGTTGAGGAGGCACTGCGTCCCAAGGACTGGTATTGCGGCTGTGGCAGATGATAGGCTACAAAGAAATAAGAAAAGATTTTCATGAATTTAAAAAGGGACATTGAAACATTTTATGTAAGAACAAGTAAGAGCGTTGCAGTCGAGTGGCCGGACTCGTACACACGTGAAGCCAGAAAGGAGCATAGCCGTATGTCGATTCGACTCATAAGCGGCTTTAGAACGATTTCGGATGATGCATTAGCTGTAATAGCTAACAGCATGCCCCTCGACCTGGAAGCAAAGGTGAGTAAAGCAAGGCAAACGGGAATATCTGCTTAAGATGCGCACAATACACAGGTCGGACAGGAAGGTGGACCCACCAACTTATTATATAGAGGAGTGGAGGAGAGCAGTAAACCACCACCTGACTCAGTGGCTTACAAAACATGGATGTTTTAGGGATTACCTACTCCGCTTCAAACACTTAGATACACCCTGGTGCCTTTCCTGCAATAACCAAGTCGAGTTTGTAAAACGGTGACATGACAAACCTTACATAAAGGCCCATATGAAAAATTTCGATCACTACTTTGAAATATAATTCCAAATTTTTCTGAGCCTTTTGACCGGACATAAAGCCCATGGGTGTAATGTCCGTATTCAAATTTAAGTGGATAAACCAAGTTCTGAATATAAAAATGCTTTCCACAGAGTGTTTACAATTTTGCTCCTTTAAAATGGACATAGAAATTCTGTCCCATATTGGACACTTGAGCCATGGTCACACCAGGGGCTGAAAAGGCACTATTAGTAGGTTGAGTGCGTCTGCACTCTGCTGTTTTTTAGTGGTATTCATTAAAGAAATTTAGATTTTGTTTAGATTTCGTTTAAGGCTTTAAAATTGATTTGATTGAGGCTCGTGAACAGCAGTTAGTGAGAAAGAACATCTGACTGACAAGGAAGCAAAGCAAATTATCTGGGGGCCTATGAGCAAAAATGCAGTCAATGGCGGGTTTCTTTCCGTAAATACAAATAAAATTCGAAATTTTTGTCTTTTAAAAATAAATGAGAAGTGAAATTATATTTGAATATTAATTGACTCTAATCGCCTGAGCAGGTAGCGATGCGGTGACTCCATTTTAGTCTCTACTTTGATAACCTCCTCGGCCACAGCGCCCCCACAACAGCAACGGCTGGGGATATCTGAGCAAAAAGTACAATCAATGTGGTGTTTGAGTGTCAGAGTTTCTGCCAGGATAGGCGCCTACTGAAAACACTTGACGAACTGGTCAGAAATGCCACTACCTGTCCGCCGTAGTGATACCTTAATTGGCAGTCCCGGCGGGGGAAAAGCAGGTCAGAAGGCGACTGGTTGGGTTTTTAGTTTGTAGGCCTTCCATAGAACGAATCGGGCATACTCCATGCAACGGTGTATGGCGTATTTTTGGAAGTTCACCCAACTATGGTTCGCATACCAAAACAAAACAAGTGAGAAAGTCGGTCAAGCCCGACTATATTAATACTCTGTACCTAGAGTAGGAGCTGAATGCAGTGCTGCTGCTGCGCTCATCTCTAGTTTCTCTCTCTCTCTCTCTCCCTCTCTCTCTCTCTCTCTCTCTCTCTCTCTCTAAGATTGTGCGTTGGTTGTGAAAGGGTGGGAGGGGGTGGCGCGGGTAATTCACTTATTTGATCATAACTTGAGAACCGCTCATCCGATCTTTATCATTTCTTCGGCAAATAGATACATATTACTAATGACTAACTATCTCTTGAAGGTACGAATCATCTATATACAAAACTGTGGGAGATATGACGTTTTTTCCAAATTGCGGGGGCGGGAGGGGGCGTGGCAAAAATTAAAAATAAACTTGATCTGCCTGCAAGTATAAGAAGCATTTGTCCCAAACATGTCAAAACTCTATCTCTTACCATCTCTGAGATCTGTTTGTTCATACGGACGGACAGACGGACGGACATGGCTATATTGACTCGGCTGTTTATGCTGCTCAAGAATATGGGTCGGAAATGATTTCTTCTCCTTGTAACATACTTTCAGCCAGTCAGCCAGTGACGTGGCAAAACGTAGCCCTCGTCGACAAAAATGACCCTGAAACAGCGGAAGCTAGTGAAGGGGAAGCTGTTCGAGGAGATTTTTAAGAGGATGGATAACCTAGCAGCGCAAGCTGTTACGTTTAACGGAGCAGGCTGGCTGTTTGGAGTCAAGATCATTAAGTGTATGGACGATCTCACCCTCAAGTGGGTCACAAGCGTCGTTGCAGACATGGGAAGCCCATGGGAGGGTGTCCAGCTGGAGGTAGTTAACAGAACATGCAGCGAAAGTGCTCTTCCTAAGGGTTGTACCAAAGGAGCAGGCGTGGCAGCACATGGTTCTTCAGATCAATAAGGAGGCCGATGATTTGCTGTACCCAAGATTCGGGAAGATGGCCGGGCCCCGGCCAAGAACAAGGCCTTAGTGTTTTTTGATATGGAAGTAGGTTCGAATCGTATGATACTTGCTAAGATTTTTTTAGTTTCGGCCACAAGATGGCCGGGGACGCCGACATTTTCAAGAACAAATAAAAGTATTCATAAAAATATGTCAATTTTCGATATGTATTTTGACACGTGATGGAAGTCAAAATGGCCCTGATCAGACTCACCACACAGGCCACAGGATCCCTTCAAAAACTTTCATAAAATCCTTGGTCTCGTAAGACGCCGATTGTCACGCCAGGCCCACAGGAGCGCAAAAACATTTCGCTAACAGCATTTCAGTCGCTGGCCTGCGGTCGATGTAGTACAGCACATTCTCACTTGTTGGCTTCACTCTTCTTTCACAGAGCACTTGGTGGCAGCGAGAAAGGAACTATCACCACCAACGTTTAGACTATAGGAGGGTTAAGCTACCTTATCCCAGTTTCGTCTTCGTCTATACTGGCGAAACCCAAAGCTAACACAGCTCCTTCCCTCACTACACCAAGACACAAGAGTTGAGAGTCGAAATAACTCCACACAAGCTCTTCCAAGGAAAAGCTGTCACAACTCTTCAAGAGTTCCTTATATACCACTGACATCACCACCTTAGACCTGTGGACATTTGCAGGCAAATCAACATTATTTCTTGATCTGGATCTATAACAATTATAACCAACATCAAGTTAAACAAAAACTCTTTCAAATACGAAACTAACAGCCTTGTTCCAAGTTCCGAGTCGGTTTGTCTGGGGTTACTAGATCAGGCCGTCTTGGCCAGCCAAAAGAACCAAATCACCAAAACAGAATTAGCTCAAAGATTTTTCATTTGAATTTCTCGCCTTATTCTTAGTATACACCTCAACAAAGGGACTGCCAAACAAAAAAATTCCATATAAAAATAACTCACAAAACTTTTGACAACAAAATCCTTTGTTTTGTGAGTTATATACTTTAATGCTTCCTTCTCAATACACCCTCTCCAAGGGTATAAAAATGTACTAAGAATTTATCGAGCTATTGATTCCAGAATGAGTCTCATTGATTTTGAGTACGATTAGCTGTTAGTTCAAGCAATGAATTTCTAGGATCAAGAAAATCGGGTTCAAAAATTTCCTACTTGATTTAATAAATTTGCTTTTGAATCAACAATTTTCGATTTATCTTGATTTGTTTATTAAATTTCAGTGAATTTGTTCTGCCTTCGTACATAATTTGAATAAATAATAATAATAAATGCTGATTCTAATCCTAATTTTCTCACACTCACCGCCATTCCTTCGGGCTGCCACTGCCAATGCGTTTATGAAAACCAAACCGCCAAAACTCAACAACAGTATGCCCCGCAGTATCTTCATGATCGTCTGACTTAAACTTTGGCAATGTGTTCTTAGGCCCTCAGCTCCACCCATTTTATAGTTTTGCGCCTCGCCTCGAATGCAATTAACAGACCACAGCGCGAAAGTTGCTTGCGTGCCGCTGCCACCGTCTGAAAATCGTTGGGTTTGACATGTTATCATTAGAAGTTGAAGTCGGTAAATCATCAGACGCCGCACTCACACGCACAAGTAAATCAAATCTAATAAACTCGACAATAAACATGCGTTCCACATAAATCTTCAAGAAAGCTGGCCGTGCTGCTTGATAAATAAATAAACGAATTTCCTGCATATTTTTATGCCAGACTTCTGGGAGAGAGGGAAAAGATAGTGTCATGTGTGTGCAGGAATAACTTTAACATAATTCACTTAAATCTCTTTGTTTTCATTTGGAAAAGTGTTTTCGCACACACACACTCACACACACACGCACACTACGAAATGTTTTCTGTAATCAGCCAAAGTGTTGTGTCAATAGCCTTCCACCTTCTGTGGTCGTTTCCCCAACTCCAAAAACCAAATCGTTTCTCCAGTTGAACTTTTCCTATTAATCAATTTTGCTTTCTGAACATTTTAATTTGTATGTTTTGCCATTTACTATTCATTTATGCACTTTACTTCATTGCAAACCAAAAAACGCCTCAGGCCACTTAATTGCAAAATGGTAAATGCTTCAAGTGTAGCTTTTGTCTAAGCCAAAAGTTTTGATTATGTGGCGCAAATGTGCACATTGCTTATAATTTATGTAACACAAGATATGAATGAATGTATGTATGCATGTATGTGGGAAAAACTGAGGCCTAAGGGTGGCTTTCGTGATACTTAATATTCAAAACCAAAATAGGTTCTGTGGAACAGTTTAGATCATTGAGGCAAAAACTAGACTCCTGGAATCAGAGATCAAGTGTCTTGTCATCAATTATTTGTACTTGAAACTGAGTTATCCCGAGCAAAAGCAGGGCTTAGCTTCCATGACAATTGTAAGCCAAAAAGGGGTCGTTGTGCGTAGGTGCAAAGGACCAGTAAAGTGCCCATTGCTGGTTAAACGAGTTGAAACATAGTTGTACCAAAGACATTAGAATATGAAGATGAGTAACGCCATACGATTTTTTTGCACACAATTTTTTGGTGCTGGCTTTTCAACTGGCTTTTGGCTCTCTTGAAATTTTTTCAAAAGCCAGAGAGAGCGCTCTAGAGCTGACGACTGTAAGTGTGCTCACGTATTCTCAAGCATCACTCACACAAGCAAGTGCATTCTATTTTTAGATTTATACGCTCTCAACTTTGTGTGAGCGGAGAGAGCGCGATTTTTGTCGCCACCAAAAAAATAGCTGTATAGTGCAAAACCAATATATGGCCGTTCGGCATCTTAGAGATTATATTGGTCTTTGGTTGTACTTTAGAACTCGAGGAAAAAACCTTCGACCCTAATACGAGGGCAGTTTAATAAGTCAAAGGATTTTATTTTATCTTACATGAAAAAGAGAGAAAAAAATTTCAAAGAACAAGAAGAAGCTTGGTAATAAGGGGATTAAAACCGAAACGAATAACGGTTTGGGTTACGGTTACTGTTTTGGCCGATCGTTTTTTTTTTTCGGTTACGGTTATATTACGGTTGTGGAATATCGGTTACGGTACTGGTTACGGTTATTAACCTAATTCTGTTTCGGGTTTTGGTTACGGTTACGGTTATTAGTATGAAATATAAACTTTACAATTCATGCAGACAAAAGCGGGGATTCATTATAAATTCTACTCCTGAAAACAAACGCTCAACACTTATTTGTGTGGGTGGTTCTGCTAGCAAAACTTTTGATAATTTAAAAAGATCTGGAAATATTGTTTCATTTTTTCCGACCGTTCCAATATGTGTCCTCTGTCAAGCCATATTTTTAATGAAGATGTCAGATTGTTTTTTTAATTGGAACTGCTGGAAATTTCCGACCAACTTGGATGTGGACTGTTTTCCCCTGATAAATCAATCAAATTATGGTTGTCCAACAATTTAATACAGTTAATTTTCTGCTCGGCAGATAAAGACAGATTATATCTCGGATCAAGAAATATTGCACATAGGTTTGCTTTATTCTCGAACGGACTTGGTTCTCTAAACTCTAACTCGTGAGACTATAGTTTGGTCAATTCTGAGTTGTTTTTGATTTCAAATTAACATTGAATCCAGATAGAACCTAAGGTTACAGAAAAAATCAGAATTAGCTGATGCCAAATTTGAGCCGAAGTCGTACATTTATGGATCGGCTAAACTAGCCAGCATTCAGTGTAATATCACAAACATATGTATATGGAAAGATGAGGAGGGTAAAGATTTTGGTTAGCTGCACTCACTCTTTCTCGTTCGCTCTCTTTTCTTTGTGGCCGTCAGCAATAGTGGGGCGCAATGTATGCATGTAAAATGTTCATTGTGCGTACATCAAATTTACTTCAGAGCCGGCCATGCATAACTCAGTGTCAGAGAGAGAAGGGCATATTTTTTTGTCCTCTCCATTTGGCTTGCACAGGTCTAGACCAGAGCCAGCCAGCCATAGCTACCAGGGCCGAAGTCACTCATGTTTTTATGTAAACGCGAGCCGAACTTATGGTTGTGTGAATCGGTGAACACTGAATTGCATGAAAGTTGTAGGCTGTAGTCTGGAGAGAGCTCTCTTGCTCACTAACACAAGCACACTTCTCTGTCCTCTACATTATCCCGGCACTGATTTACGTTTATCGAAATTTTTACTAGTAGAGGAAAACCGAAATTAACCCGTATATTTGTTTCTGTTTCGGTTCTGATAACCGGTTATGGTAATAAAAGTTATAGGGTTACGGTTATAAGAAAATTTTTTTCGGTTACGGTTACGGTTTCGGTTACAAATTTTAAAGTGTTTTTAGCGGTTAAGGGTTACGGTTTCGGTTACTTAAATTTACTGTAAAGTGATGATTTTTTAGCGGTTAAAATGATACGATTTCGGTTACGGTTTTAATCTTGGGGGGGGAAGGGGGGGGGGGGAAGTTGTTGTACTAATTTCTTAGAGACATTGTAAAATTTGATGTTTTGTTGTTAATTGTCAATCTTTTAGTATCATTTGATACTGAATTTTAACAATTTTATTTTTATTAGTTGAAGACATGGTGGCTTGTCCTATTTTTACTTTTATTGTTTTTTGAGGTTCCCAACCGATTAAAACATTGATTGTATGGAAGGGCAGGTGAAGTGATGTGTTCTCCAGTGATAAGCCTACTGAAGATTCATTCGGGAGAATGATGAAACGGTACCGTATAGGCAACCAGCTCATTTTTGGTGTACAATAATGCATAGTTGTTTTCAGTTGTGAACAAACACAACTTTTTCGGACCTAGAGCCAGCTAAACTCACAAATTTTTTATTTTTGTTATAAAATTCCCGTAAAGTAATTCTGAAATTTTGTATATTTATTTTTATTTATTACAAAGTACTAGCTAGGGGCTGTCTTTGTTTTGGTCCTCTAGCATTGAGTCTCTTTCTGGATAATTAACAATCGCAGCACCCCTGTTGCTTTCGAAATATAAGTGCTGTCCTAAAAATCCACTGTCAGTGTGTGCAAACAACGGCATCAAGTTGCTGAAACTTACTTTGCCTTTATCCCATCGTCTGGGGGCGTGTCAAAGTAGCTTATTTTCCATGTGTTGATGTGTTTAGTCTACAATCACATCACTAAATGTTCCATGTCAGGTGTCAACGAGCATGACATTTCGCATCAAATTTATACCCAAAATATCAATTTAACAATTTCTAGTACATATTATATTGATACTGGTTTTAGTTTCAATTTGAGACAGCGCAAATCAAATGGATAATGATACTAATTTATTTGGGTGCAGAAGCGACATTTCCTACAAACAAATTGGTATATTCGTTTCAGGAAAACTATCTTCTTTGCCTTCCCCCCTAATAAAAACCAACACGAAATTTAAAGTTGATTGTCTGAGATGTCGCTTCTAGGAATTGATGTTCTTTGTTATTACTTGCGTTAGCATCTTCTCTGATCACTTTGAGCTGACTAACTTATGGCTTTTGCATATAGCTGACAGTGCTATAGATCCTCATACGAATGACTGGGTAAGATGTCCTCCGCTTTTCCATGTTCATTAAGGTTTGAAATTAGTGTGGGGTTTCTGCTTCCATTGGTGGCCATGTTACACTTCGCCATTGAGGTAGCCCATCAGATACTCAGATCGTTCATCTGTGTTTAGTAAGGGTAGCACATTTGCACGCATTAACTTATTTTAATACTTCTAAAATTACTGCTCATGTTTTAATGCTTTTTAATAAAGTTCACCAGGTCTGCCCCGTGCATTCCCTCCCTATCATCCAGACTTCTTATTATATCGGCAAGTGCTACAGGGTTTCCTAAAGCATAGCAATCTATGCTCCTAAAATTGGGCATCTTCCTAGGAAATGCTCAAGGTCATCAGTTCTCCAGTGTTGCACGGGGCTGTCTTCGTTTCTGGTTCTCTAGCTTTGAGTCTCTTTCTAGTTAATTAACAATCGCTAGCACCCCCTGTTGCTTTCGAAATTTTTTTGTTGTGCGCAATCGGTTCTTATTTTCCATGTGTTGATGTGTTCAGTCTACAATAACATCACAAAATGTTCCATGCCAGGTGTCAACGACAGCATCAAATTTATACCCAAAATATCAATTTAACAATTCTAGTACATATTATATTGATACTGGTTTTAGTTTCAATTTGAGACAGCGCGAATCAAATGGATAATGATACTAATTTATTTGGGTGCAGAAGCGACATTTCTACAAACAAATTGGTATAGCAGGACCCGAACGGTCCAAACTTGCAGGAAACACAGTTTCAGAGCGAAAACTATCTTCTTTGCCTTCCCCCCTAATAAAAACCAACACGAAATTTAAAGTTAATTGTCTGAGATGTCGCTTCTAGGAATTGATGTTCTTTGTTATTACTTGCGTTAGTATCTTCTCTGATCAGTTTGCGCTGACTAACTTATGGCTTTTGCATATAGCTGACAGTGCTATAGATCCTCCTACGAATGACTGGGTAGGATGTGCTCCGCTTTTCCAAATTCAATGGTTTTATTAAATAAGTGTGCGGTTTCTGCATTGGAGGCCATGTTACACTTTTCCATTGAGGTAGTCATTGACAGTACTCCTTACGGCTTCCGCCCTGTATAGATTAGGAGATGGGCGCGGGAAGGTTAATTCGTTCCCGTCCCGATCCCAAACAACAATTATCAATTCACTCCCGTCCCGCTCGATACCGCACTTTTTCTTAGATCCCGCGGGAATCTTGCACTTTCTTCTTCTCTAAAGTAATTCCGTTCCGTCCCGATTCCGACCAACAATTTTCAATTCTATCCCGTCCCGACCGATGCCGCACTTTTGGTCGGATCGCGTCCATCTCTTCTACAGTTCGTGTTCACGGATTTGTACAGGAAACGTGCTAGCCAGGACTAAGACTGCAGCTTGCGCGACCATTCGAATTCCGATATGAATCGAAGTGCGCTTAACAACGGTAACAAGCTTCTTCAGAAGATTCTAGAGCAGGATTTTTGAACAAATGAGCCCAAAAAGTGAGTGTAATGTTGGCTCTGACCTACTTCGTCGACAGCTGATCAGCGACTGAAAAGCTATTTGCTCTCTTGGCACTATCCTCGTCAAACCAAATTAGCTTGCATACATTAAGTGCCAAAGCGGCCCAAGGACCCACTTCCGCCGTGACGTTTCTGTTCTCAGGGCCTCAACTCTCTCACTTTGCCAGTTAAATGCATATGATCCGTTCGAGATCTTGTGAAAGTGCCTGCGAATTGTAGAGCCAACATCTTTTATTAGCTTAGGACTTAAAAACTCCAGCATTAAGGCACATCTCCCAACTGCTAACAACATTCTTTAAGCTGCTTGAGCTTTTCGGAGGTTTACCGCCGCATCAGATTTTTTGCTATTACACTCCTAAAATTCGCCTACAAATCCAAAATCCTATCATAATTCTTTTTCCACATCTGAAGTTCGTTACTTGATTTTAGTCAAAGTTTTTGTGCTTTTTACAGCGCTGGCTCAAGGTCAATGGTTGATAACAATTTAATGCGATCAACACAATTCAACAGAGATAGCTCACAACATTACATCGGAATAGCATTTGGTATGTCTGGACAATACTGTTTCGGAATTTGTCCCCAAATCCTCATCAGCAGACTTCTATGCTTATTCACACTCCAACCATGGTATTCTTTTCTATTTAAATGACGATAACGCCAAATGATTTATTTTGCGACCGTAGTATTTCAGTTGCCTTCCAGCTACTTTTAGTTCGTTTAATAACACAGGAGAAAGTTCAAAGTCTATGAGCCATTCTGCCCATCTCTAGGTAAGTGAGAGTAACCCACGATACGCTTTATTGTTTAGATCAGCGTTGGGAAGCTCTTTGCCCCTAAAGTTACTTTTCGGCAATTGGCGTCTCTCTGTCTCACAAGCAATTGAGTTATAAGTACAAAATCCATGCTTACCGGCGCCAGCTTGGCGCACAAGCACAGTTTTTGGATCGCTGCTCGACTCGAGGCTGGCTAATATGGTTAGTTTTCTGTCTGTTGCAGTTGTTGGACTACTCTCATGCTCAAATTTCATGTCCACCAATGGTTTAGATCAGAGTTCCCCAACGATAGCCCCGGGGGCACGAACTTACTTGCCAATTCTAACCGAATGCTTGCCGAAGTCAACCTTCATTGTGTGTTAGAGAGAGACACAGTCACGTTTTCGCGCTCTCTGCTTGGGGAACCCTGGTTTAGATGTTGCGCTGTTCCTACTCTTTCCTCTTAACTTTTTTCTAACAGACGAGAATCTTTTTGCGTGCTGATAAGTGAGTTCTGATCCTTGTCCCTTAAGCTATTTTTATTAATCCTTTGTTATGGGTCTTATGAGTTAGGCTGCCTTCACACTGTTCGACACATGAGACATGATATTGTAGTAGTCCAGCTTTTTGGTATGTTTTAAATTTTAATAGCTTGTCAAATTCAAAGAATTTCATGGGGAAATGCAGGCCTACTAGAAAAAGGTCAAATTTGAATGGATTCGAATCTCGAAAATCGATATATTTTTATCATTTGGACGTGTTCCTTAGTGGAGTAAACTATAGCCACTGTATGGCAACTAGTTTTAACCTGCTGCTGGAGTCTAAATTAATTTTTTTTTTTTTTTTGTCTTATTTAACTTTCTCAAAATTGACATTTGTTTTCCCAGAAAATAAAGCGTTGAATCTTTTCGTTTATTCTTAAAATTGTTTTATGCAGTTGTACGGAGTATCTTAAAGATACTTTGGTGCTGTTGATTGACTTGGCATTAAGCTAGATATAAACATACAAACATTTATATTTCCATACGCCGTTTGTTGTTTGCCTTAGGTTTGTTATTTTAGTTGTTGTTGTTTGCTGTTTGTCTAAAATTCAATTATAGAATTTTCTATTAACTTAAAAGCTTCTTATATTTATTTAATTTGTTATTGTGGCTGAGTTTGGTTTTTGCTGCTGTTGTTGTTGCTGTCATATGCTGGGCGCCTTTTTGAGGTTTGCCAATTATTGTTGTTGCTGTTGATATTATTGACATACAGAAGTAAGAGCTGAGGCATTGCATAAGAATGTTGCCATCAATTAGAGACGCACATGCTCAGCTACAGCAGCAGCTGCTGCTGCTGCTGCGCTGCCTGCTGGTTGTCATGGACTCAGAGCAGAGCTAAGCAATTCCGTTTCCATTTTCCATCCACAAACATTTGCCAGATAATTCGACAGTCTGGCAATTGAATGCATTCCATATGTCCTGCCCCTCGCCCCGCTTTGGCCACTTGAGTTATGTGCCAAATTGCTTGCTGCTTGCCGCTTGCCGCTTGCTTCTTGTCTGATTGAATTGTTTTTCGAGCAAATTAAAATCGATCTAGTTGAAATTTTCCAAATGTAAAATGTTTATGGCTAATCAGGCTACAACTCAACCCTGGCCAAAGTTCGTTTGCGTTTTTCCTCGCTCTCTCTCTCTCTCTCACTGTGTCCTTGCTGTTTTTCATTCATTTTCGTGAAGCGTCGAGTTCTGCTCTTGTAAGTTTTATGGTGGAAAAGTTTTTGCATTTCATGTCATTTCGTTGGAAATTTTTCTCACTTTTTGCTGCTGTGGTTCCAAAAAAGCGAAGAAGGAAAAATAAAGTTTTCGCTCTGGAATTCAGTATGTATGTATTTTTGATGAGTTGCAGATAGTTATGCTAATTAAGCTGTCAGTCGAGTTGATTATGAATAAGGTTCGTGTCTATTTGCGTGATAGAAAGCTCTCGTTCCCTTTCTCGTTCTGTTACCGAAAGGTAAATAAACAAATCTTATTGAAATTGATTGACTTAAGAAGTGGGGAAACGGTTAGAAGGTTTATAAATCAGATGAATACACTTTAAATTGATACGTAAAGACTTTAAGTTGGAAGCCATAGAGTCTTTCTTTGCTTTGATCTAAAGATCTGTGGGGTTGCTTTACGAAAAAGCATCGAATGCAAAATTTTCTGAATTTTAAATTCAAGCTCCATAAATACTAAAAATTTCGTTCTCAAATCACTAAATCCATTTAAGAAAATAATGATCAAGAAAGAGATGTTGAAATTAATCCTTAGACATAGTATGTACAGTCTGGTCAAATATGCTGAACAATGATCCCTTAGTAGGCCACACCAATACCCTTTACATTCAAATTCCAGAATTCAATTTACGGTCACCCAATACTTTTTTCTCTTTAATAGCTATCTTATATATTTTACAGCATTTGCATTTCAGTTTGCGCGTCCATGGTAGATTTTTGTTCTCTCATAGTTTTATTATTCCATCCGCAGCATTAAGTCCCATGTGGAAAAACGGCTAGATTTGCTTGCTGGAAAAATCACGTTAAATCTGGTTCCAGATATACTTCTTAATCAGTACAGAATGCGTGTCTTAACCCCTAGTTATCTGAAAAAGCCTCAAATTTAAAATGTCAATTAAAAAAGAACCCTGAACGACCGCTAAATAATATTTTTGCATAAGTTCTTTATAGTTTGCGATTCATCGAGAAAAAATATTTTTCGAATTTTTATGGGTTTCGGGACTATACTAGACAGCTGCCAATACCTTAGGTCGCCCAATGAGGTGGAAAATTACAGGTACTCTTTCTAAACTTTAGGCAAAATGAATCTTTTGGTATGAATTTAGAAAGGCGTGGTCAATTATTTCTACAAAGAAAGTTATTTTAAAATACGAAACTAAATTCAACAAGCATTTGCGCTCAAAGCCTCCAAAAGGCTGGGTTTTTTAGGGTGGTGAGCGGGGAGGACTCAGGCTACACATTTTTATCGATCTTTATCATTCCTTGGGCAAATCGTTTACATTTGCTAATTACTAACTATCTCTAGAAGCGTCTATCTATAAAACTGTAGAAGATATAAGTTTTTAAAATTGTAAGGGGCGGGGGGGCGTGCCAAAATTTGAAAATAAACTCGATCTGCGTGAAGATAAGAAGCATTTGTCCGGCATATTACAATTGCATCTCTGAGATCTAGGTGTTCATACGGACGACGCGGACGGACAGACGGACAGACGGACGGACGGAGACAGACGGACGACAAAGCTCAATCGACTCGGCTGTTCACGCTGATCAAGAATATATATACTTTATAGGGTCGGAAATGAATCTTTCTTGCCTGTTACATACTTTTGGGCACGAAATTAGTATACCCTTTTACGAGTAAAGGGTATAAAATTGCCTAAGGAATTTTGCCTTTTTGTGTTGCAACCAAGAAGTATTTTGAGAGTTGCCATATCGATGAACCGTGTGGACTGTATCGAACAGCTGATATTTCCTCAAGAGAAATTGTGCAGTCAAATTGAAAATGGAAGGCAAAACTAAAAAAATAGAGGGCAAGACTTAAAATATCTGAAAAATTTTAGGTTTGACGGCTAAAAAACATTAACTGATGCAAAACATGTAAAAAACAATGCAAGCTTGTGGGACATCATAAATGACAAGCAACTGGACACCGCATTTAGAAAAAGTGCTTGGGAGCAGTTGGTGTCCAGTTGGGAAAAGGAAAGGGCTGCCTCACAGGGGCACGCCCCAGGGCTTCAATTGAGCCATCTTTCATTGCAGCGATATGTGCACCTGAATGGGATCCTTCTCGCCCTGAATGATGTTCAAAATGGAGATGAATTAATGATGATAGGACTTATCTGGCCACGTGTAGACCATTATATTCTTGGCCACAGGCGAATCCAACTTTGTAGTCTTGCTCTCATTCTTAATTAAAATAGCTGCCACTGCATTTGCAACTTCCTTCACTTCTTGAAGAAAATTCGAACGCCCCTCGTGCTAGGCTCAAAGCAGGCTGTCCGACCGCGAAAGGATTTTTGTTCCTGACTAGAGTCAAAAAGGTAAAATTTTATGTAAATCTGATTTCAAATGTTAAAAACGATTATGTTTCACCAGTGTTTCAGGAAACGATCTCGTCAATGTGTCTCACCAAAAACTGCAACCGAATTCAATTTAACAGTTGACGCTAAAAAAACAATTCGGTCAAGCCCGACTTTTATAATCTCTGTACAAGCAGTAGTTTTTTGTCATAACTTGACCAATAGATAGCGCCATTACTTGATTTTCAAAACTGACCAAAAGATGGCGCCACTGCTGTTGACCATTTAAGCTATCCTTACAACCAACTACACCAAATACCAATACCACTCGCTAAACACAACAAACTGAATGTGATCGAAGCAATTCATGTCCGTCCTGTCCGTCCGTCTGTCAAATCCGTATAAACAAACAGATCTCAGAGATGGTAAAAGATAGAGGTTTGACATGTATGGGACAAATGCTTCTTATACTTGCAGGCAGATCAAGTTTATTTTCAATTTTGCCACGCCCCCTCCCGCCCCCGCTATTTCGAAAAAACGTCATATCTCACACAGCCAGAGATGCAAACCGGTTCTGAACCGAACCGGTTTTGAACCGAACCGAACCGCTTTTTTCGCTCGTGAACCGAACCGTAAACCGAACCGGTGTGTTTTCAAAAATGCTGAACCGAACCAAAAACCGAAAAATCAAATGGTTCGGTTCGGTTCACTTCAGCTAGGTATTGAGTTACTGGCGGAATAGTGAGCAAAATCAGCAATTAGCTTTAAAATATTACAAAAATATTTGGAAAAGCAGAGTTGTTGTAAATAAGCTAAGAACATCAACCTTATTAAATTTGCGGACCCAAAATTGCAATAAGCCAAGTCTTGATTGAATTATCCATTGGGGGTCAACTTACTTAATACTCAAAAGTTAACTTTTTATCTTTAATTGAGATTGGCTTCAAATATAAAATGGGTATGAGTATTTCTATGGCTGGCAGGCATGCAAAATTAGGGTTGAAAAAAGGGGGGACGACAAAGCTCAGTAATTGTCAACTCTTTCGACTATTTTTGAATTCAATTTCTTAAATACCAGGAATCAAGCCTGCTATCATCAGAAGAAGTAAAAAATGTAGCTTAATCTCAAAACGTCAATGAAAACTTAACGGATATTCATTCATTATTAGCGTTTACCTAAAGATTATGATATATTGGAATATTTATCAGGAAAGTCAACTTAAGCATAGCTCGAATAGTTTTAGCATTTCCACCCACACAAGTGTCAGAAGAATGAACATTTTCCGCATTGGACTTTATTTTACCAGACTTAAGAGCCAATATTGATGAAAATATGCTAGGAGATATATTATTATTAAGTTTTAACTAAAATTCCATTACATTGAAGTTAATTTAAGTCTTTTAAGATCGTTTGAAAACCACATAAACTAGTATAATAAAACTAATCAAATGGAAATGTCAAATTTGAGTTTATTAAAAATGAAATGTTTATTATATAATAGGGTGTATTACTCATATCGAAGTGGCTTTCCGTATGAACTTAAGGATTTTGAATTAGAATTGTTTAAGTTTATATGACAGAGATTACTTGATCAGGTCAAAAGAAAATTTTAATTATCGGGTGTGTTCCAGAAACCTCTAGAGATTTTCGTATGAACGATTTGATTTTGATAGAACTAATCTAGGAGGTCTTTATATGAGAAATGATAAGTATTAAATCTACTTGGCCTTCAGCAGTCGGTTTCAAATCGCTGAACTTTTGTCATCTAATTTAGTAGCCGGGCATAGTTGTAGGACTTCACATATAAAGGAAGGCAGTTTATTTTGATCCGCTTGGCTTTCATTAGTTGATTTCAAACCGTCAAAGTTCTAAACAATATCAAGTCACCAAAGATGTTTTCTTCACTTGATATGTAGAGTTGTACGATTTCAAAACCAAATGAGTACGTTTATAATCTGAATACTTGTATCAAAAATATATTTCTTTAGTTAATTAAATGAATAAAGAGCGAACCGAACCGAACCGAACCATAACCGCGGTTCAGTAAGGCCCAAAAACCATGCATTGAACCGAACCGGCGGTTCAAAAACTGTCTGAACCGCTGAACCGAACCAGTGCTTATTTCCAAGTGGTTTGCATCCCTGATCAGCTCTTACAGTTCGGTATTCTTTCGAACGCGAAAATCATCGCCAACTTTTAAAGGTCCATAAAGAGTATAGAGTAATGAGTAAACTGAGTTTTAAGTATTGAGTACTGAGTATTAAGTGTCGAGTACAGAGTTTTGAGTACTGAGTATAGTGTACCAAGTGTCTAGTACCGAATCTCGAGTACTTAACAAGTTCGGTGTATCGAGTGATGAGGTACTGAACTTGTGTATAGTACTGTGTATACTGAGTTTTGAGTATAGTGTACCGAGTGTCTAGTACTAAATATCGAGTTCTGAGAATCGAGTTCTGAATAACAAATATCGAGCCCTTGTCATTTTCTATGCATTTTTATTTGTTTACAAAAAAAAAGTTGAATAAATTATAATTTAAAAAAAAAATGTGGTTATTCTATCATCAACTAATTCCAGTGTCCTGATCCATCCGAGTTTCCCATATCCCCAGCCCTTTACAAAAACTGAATACGTCTTACGTTTTTGCCGAAATTCCGGAAAGGATTGCGGGACGCGGGTCGCTGCTGCTGTGGCCTAAAACGTTGACCAAACAAGCTGAAGGCATTGGGTGAAATTGTTTCAGCATCCTCCACGGAATGTCTTTTTAGTGCATCCTCCTCCACCTCCACCTCCACGTCTGGTTCCGCTTCATTGATCTCCTCATGAAAACTCTCTCGGCTGGGTGCAGCATCCGGGCTGGCGATTTGACGGAACATACGTAGATTTATTGGTACATAGCGTACCTCATTATTGGGCAACGTAATGGGCACCAGGGGTACACCTGCCTTGGCGCCAGGACCAAACAGTGAGGCGGCCTCATTCCAGCCACCAAAAAGTTCATCTTGATGGGCGCGAAATACTTGCATGGGCAGACCATAGCTGGCTGCCGATGGCGCGGGCAAACGATAGATGCCTGCGTAATCTCTGAGACCTGCAGCCACCGTGGTGGTCTCCACGTTCTGAATGTTGGAGTTGTTAATGGCGTTGCTGTAATTGAGGTGAATCACATAGACGCTGGGTGACTTGCTAAAATGACGCCCCGCATTGGGACCAAGTCGAAGACCCTCGCCCAAGGATCTGGGGGAGAGCAGCCAAACGGGGGCTTCGTCATCATCGTGAGCAAACTCATCCACATGGTGTAAGATGCGGCCCGGATTCTCAGTTACCGCATAGCCATTATCATCGGCCATTGTTTGCCAAAAGGGCAGGGCAAGTCCTCGTGCTGTTTGCTTCGGCAGGCTTCTGGCCCAGCAGCCCGTGCCCAGAACCAACTGGATGACCATTAGAAAGTTGAACAATTGCATTTTGCTATCTCTTGAGCTGAGTACGCCTGGTCACTGACTGTGCCCGCTTTGGTCTCGGACTCTAACTTTTATACCAAGAAACAGTTGCTGCTCCAGTTCCACCGCAAATATGCCTAATGAGCTTCAATTAATTGTCGTTTATCGTCCTATCAGTTGGCCAAACTGGCGCTTTCATCGCGATTAAAGTCATTAATCTCGCTTCGTTTCTTGAACTTTGGCTGGGTTGGGATTCCTTTGGCTTGGTGTTTCTGTGTAAAAATCTGATGTTAATTACACTAAAAAGTTTTGGGCGAAACGTTTAATTAAGTAGGGCTGATGCGAAAGATGGGATAATATCTGGTTTCTAGAATGATTGACAAATGTGAGTGTGGATGAAACAATTTTTAAGCAATTTGTTATCTTGACTGGTTTAACGATCTAGCGAATGTTTGCCTATGACACTCGGTTCTAAAGAGGACGGTCAAATGAAGTATACAATATAGCTGCTTAGTTTCTTGCTGGCAAATTTACCATCTTTAGGGAGAAGATTTTATTGCTCAGTTTTTTCATAAAATTAAAAATATTACAAAATTCTATTCTTGGTTTGGGCCATCGATCTCTGGCCCCTTGGAAAATGGAAATTATGTATATGGATTACAATTCAATAATCTCCACACATCAACAGAGATTAATAAAAAAATGTTTGGAATAGCAATGGTATGTCCGTACAGCACTGTTTCGATGATCTCTCAATACTTTCATCAGCAGACTTTCTACTTTCACGCTTCAACGACTTGCAAATTTTGTTTATATCCCAATTTGACTCTTCAAAAAATAAAACTGTGGTTTTCCTGTAATTTTTGGGGTCAATCTTGGAAGTTTCTGTAAAATTCTTTAGCTCAATATTCTTATGATATGTGAAGATATATTTTAAAATCAAAATAACAAGTTTCGGCAGCGGGGCGAAATCCTATACTGGAACTGGTGGCGCCAAAAGTGAGACGGCACGGCCGATGTCGCAGCGCAGCTAAAATGCCTTTCCGTTTGTTCTCCAGTTCCCCGGCTACTGAAATCGAGTCCCAGTAAGGGCATATTCCAAATGATCATTCCTATATAAGTTTTTAAGTAAAAGAAAATTTGTGTTAATAAGTAAATCAACCCCCCCCCTTAGCTTCTCCAGCTTTGCTTAAGTCTCTTTAGACTTTTTTTTAGTCGGTGTCCTGAGACGCTCTGTACGAGCTGAGCTCAATACTCAGTACTTGATACTCAGTACTCGATACTTAGTACTCCTCTGAACTCGGTACTCGAAACTCAGTACTCGAAACTCAGAGCTCGATACTCAGTACCCGAAACTCAGAACTCGATACTCAGTACTCAAAACTCAATACTCAATACTCGATAATCATTATTTAATACTCAGTAGTAGATACTCCGCACTAGATACTCAGTACTGGATATTTAGTACCCCGTACTCAGCACTCGTTACTTAGTACTCGATTAGAGATGCTCAGATGACTAAGATTTCATTATTTCTATAACAAAAGTTATTAATAATCATTACAATGGGATTTGGAAAGCACTGCACTGCGGAGAAGCGCGATCTTATCAAAAAATTGATGTTGGACGGAAAAAACTTACAGAGAAGTAGGTCAATTGGTAAGATGCTCCAATAAAATGATTAAATTTAAACTATGAAAAAAAAAAATTCAAACACGCGTACGAAAACGATCTATGACCCCCCTTCATGTAAAAATACTGATTCGTCAGTGAAAGAAGGCTCCCTTCAAGCCTGCTGCCCAGCTTTAAAAAAGAGCTTCAAATAAATGCGATAGACCAAACATTTCGCACATAACATAAAAGCCTGCAGCCCAAGAAAGGTTCCACTTTTAAATGCGACACACTTTACTAAGCGCATGAAGTTTGCCAGTGATCATGCAAATTGGACATCCCAACAATGCAGGAATATTGTATGGTCAGATCAGTCCAAAGTGATGTTCGATGGAAAGGGGTCTCGATCATACGTTAGACGTCCAAGGAACACAGAATACAAACACCAGTACACCACAAAAACCATTAAGCATAGAGGGTCTAGTGTAATGGTATGGGCCTGCTTCTCCTACTATGGATTGTATTATTATACGTAAATTAAAATTGGCTGACAGCTCCTCCAGGCACCCAGCTTTTCACAATCTCTTGGCGTGTGTGTTTTAAATTTTCGACACGAGGGATTAACGCCGATCCGAACGGAAGTTTGGAACTTGCTTTTTCATGGCTAGATACTTCACTGGCGCCATAGCGTGAAGGTGACTGTATTAAAAGCTATTCTTTTAAAGAAGAAAAAACTTTTATTATTAGATGCAGAGGTGGTTGACCCCCCCCCCCCCCCCCCAGCCGCCAAAAAAACAGGGGGGCGGGCCACACTACATTGTATAAAAACCATCATGGATCAGCGCGTGTACGTGAATATCATGAAGACAGTAATGCTACTCTTTGCAGAATACGAAATGCCGCTCGTCTGGGTCTTTCTACAGGACCATGACCCCAACCACACCAGCAAGAAAGCAAATAAATGGTTCAGGGCAAGGTATACTTAACAAGTTAGCCGCACTCGCTCTCTCAGTGCTCCTTATATTTGTGTCAAAGAGAGCGACAGTGATAGAGTATGAATTTCTGTACTCGCTTGGTGTCAAATCAAAAAAAATTGTCAGCGGAGATGCGTCGCTTACAATGTTTGCTTACCGACTGAAAGTTAACAAGTTGTCAACAGAGCGAGAGTGCGGGTGCGCCTACCTTGTTTAGTATACCTTGGTTCAGGGCAAACTTTGTAAACGTTTTAAAGCGGCCTGATCAGTCGCCTGACCTGAATCCCATCGAAAATCTGTGGTCCGACGTCAAGAGGACAGTTGCTGCTTCCAAGCCAACCACTATCGGATCATTTTGGGCAGAGATTACAGAGTCCTGGTCCTAAATTCCCCTTAAATGATGCCAGACTTAGCCAGCAACTAAATATTAAATGATAAATATAGCTTTAGTATTAATAGTTCAAAATTGTTAACCTATTGATATTTATGGTAATTTCTCTTAATTTTAAATCCATTTTCGAAAAGTGGTGCTATTATTTTTTTTCCTTGAAAGTTATTATAATTTAAATTTACATAAACACCTCACTAAAGCTCAACCAAGTCTTAAACAGCCCAAGACAAACACCAACCCTCTTACCCACTCTTAATATGTCTACACGTACCTCTACTATGTACTCGTTAAAAAATTTTTTATTTTGTAAGAAAATGTCATTCCATTCTCTCTCTCAAACTTACTCATTTTATTTGTCTAGTTTTTTTCCTTAATGTTAAAAATGTGCGTTGGGCAACTAATTTAAATTGACTTGTGGTGGTTGTGCTATTATTTGTTACACAGCTGTAAATCGACCAGCTCTAAAATAAACGGTGATTTTATAGCAGCTTTCGTATTTGATTTAAAACAAAAAATACATAAAATGCACAAAAATGTATGAAATCTTTATTCGAGTCGATAGAACGATCTATGTAATTTAATTTTTAAAGATGATTTCATGTAAATGTTGACCGTGGCTGGACGCTGGGTGCAGTTTTGGCATACTTTCTCCAACATATCAACCGGTAGATTACGAATAAATTCTTCAATATTGACTTCAAGTGTGTCAACTGTTGCACCCTTGTCGCTATAGATATGAGCCTTAACGTAGCCCCACAAAAAATAGTCTAAAGGCGTTATATCGCACGATCTAGGCGGCCCCAAACGTGAAAAAACTGTTTACCGAACTCACCTTTCAATCAGGCCATTTTTCCGCGTGCTGTGTGGCACCGTCTTGTCGAAACCACATGTCAGCCAAGTCCAGCTCTTCCATTATGGGCAAAAAAAGGTTTGTAATCATTGCACATTAGCGCTCTCCATTTAAAGTAACGTTCCTGCCTTCGTCATCTTTAAAAAAGTACGGTCCAATGATGCCACCGGCCCATAATCCACAACAAACAGTGCATTTTTCGGGATGCATTGGCAGTTCTTGCATGCTTCTGGGTGCTTCTTACACCAAATACGAAAATTTTGTGGGTTCACATTCAACCAAAAATAAGCTTTGTCGCTAATGAGTAATTCGGATCGGATTCGGTATTTCGGATCGGAAAACGAGCGCACTTGTAACTATTTTAATCAGTAAGAGGAGTCGAAAAAGACTCGAATATGATTAAGAATTTCTTGAAATGCTGGCTGGGATGTGACACGAAAACACTGCCAAAAACTGTGTTGCCAAAAACAAAGTTGCTAAACAATCATACTTTTTGGGTTCGACTCAGAAGTAATTTAAAGCTAAATCAGAGCTGCTCTAAAATTGCTGATACATGCATTTCCGTCATGCATTCAACACAGGCAGGGACTACAGTTTCAAGGATTTCATCACTGAAATCAGTCATGAATTGTAGAGATTTTTACTAAGATCTAAATTCAAAATTGATAAATTCAGTACTGAGGCGCCGAACTGCATAGACTTTGCCCTTACAGCACAATTGTTTTTGTAAATCATCGATTAGGATGTTCTGTAGTTTTAGCTCTCTGAGTTCATTTGAGACCAAACCCGTAATTTTCTGTGCTCTCTTCTTGGGGAACCCTAAAGACTCACAATTACGTTTTTATGGGCGAGAGAAAGGGGTGTGAGAGAAAGCTACTAAGCGGTAGTTGACAGCAGCTGATGTTAAGTTGGCTAAGCTGAATCTGAGTAGCTCTTGATTTAAGAGTAAAACGCTTTTTACTCTTGAAACTGAGGATCTTTAAATACTTCAAGATCTAAAACTATAGAAAACTTGCATGCCAAAATACTATGACAAGTTACACAACTGAGCCACAAGTTCAAGTAATAAAGTTGTTGGAATTTGGAATTTCGGAATAAAAATAATTAATTTTTAAATTTATTTCTATGAGAACAGTCAATTGCACCCAAAAAAGGAAGGGACAACGTTGATGAGTCTGTCATTTTCAAAGACTCAATCAGTATGATCGTGAAATACTTCTGGTTCGGACGCCAACGGAATCCTCGAAGGCAGATGAAGGCCAACTGTTGCACCAGAGTAGATGACAAGCACAACTCAAATGAGATCATATCTCACTTTGAGCAAGGGCCGGCAAAACATACATGCTCATTTTGGCGTTGCGTGTGTGTGTTGAGCCACACGAGAGTGCCCTCATTTAGCACTTCTTTGTTGTGGCAAACGTCGACGTCGCTGCCGGACTCTCATTTTAAGTAATATTGAGAGACAGATCATCGCTGTTCATCCCTCTCTCTCTCTTTCTTTGCAACTGTTGTTGTTTGACGCATGATTTGGTACTGTCACAGCTACTCCGGAATAGTGTGAGCATATTCACTCACTCATTGGTAGCTTAATTCCACACTTGACATCTTTTCTGACAGTTCTTTCTCTTCCTCCCCCCGCCTTCTCACCCCTCTCCCCCCAGCACTCACACCCCTTTTGCAGGCTTTTAGTGGCCTGTCTATTTTCATTACTGACTTGACAGCAATCCTCTGGCCAAAAATAAAATATTTTGTGCTAATTTTGTCACGCCCCCGCTCACCCCCTCTTAGGTCCATTTCCATCAGCATCCCCTGCCAAAGAAATGAAAAATGAAAGAAAAAAAAAACACCAAACAAGACGAAACAACTTTTTGTCAGTTGTTTTAACTTGGCCGCGAGGCAGGTCTGGTAGGGAGTGGGGAGGGAGGGAAATAGGCAATAGACTTTGTGTTATCAGCAGTCAGTTAGTAGCGGAAACTTTTTAAACGTTTTCGAAACAAGTTGAAATTTAAATAAACCTTCCAATTTTTGACTTTGTAGCCCCCTTGCCCCCCCGCCGCCATATGAATGCCAAATTTAGACAACAAAATCGCCAGAGAAATGAAAACTTTTCCCCGACTCAACTCGACTTTTTCTTGTGCCATAAAATCGACTTAAATTTTTATTGCGACAAAGAACTCTGCGGGCCAAAGTGAAAAGAAAAGCGCGAATGCAAAGTGCGCAGAAGGGTTCAACGAGGGTGGGACAAGGGGTGGGTCAGTGGTTTTGTAAGTGCAGTCGACGGCGGTAAAATTGCATTATGGTTTTCTTTTGCCATCTGCCTTGCCCAATTTTTTGTTATGCTTTCTGCGGCGCCCGAAAGTATGCAATGCCACGAGTAAGTTCAAAAAGTGTCAACTACGTCGTCGACAACAACAGCAAAGCGGCAAAAAGAGAAAAAACTCTGTAACAAGTTGACTTTGACACATTGGGCCAAGGCACACACAGTGGAGCCGAAAGGGAGAGCAAACTCCTCTTGCATGAAAATGGCATAACACAATTCGCTCGTTGGTTGCAAGTGCAACAAATTTATTTATTTGTCATTCTCAAACAAAATTGAATTTGGCTAACCAAAACGCGCCGCTTCCGCTGCGCCGTGTCCTTTCTTCGAGCATCTCCTCAGTCAGACTGACGTGCAACTAATTTCGCAATTAATTTGTGTGTTCAGTATAATTTCGTATTTTAAGCTCCGCTCTCCTCATTTGCCCGCGACGTGCAAATGCTGCTAATGACGGCGTCAAAAGAAGCCAGTTACAAAGGGTGCGCCCCGCCTTCTCCTGACTTCTTCCCATCCTCGTCTTTAATTTGGCGGATTTATTATTTTAATTTGCGCGCATTGCGCTTCCATTTTTGGTCTGGTATGAATTTCGATTTCGATTTCATAATTAGAGGCGAGGTCGAGGCCCGGGGAGCCCATTTTGGAGTTGCCCGGGGCAACTGAGTCTCATAAACCGTTCGGCATTCATGACATTAATGCGCCTATTTTCATGTTAATTACCAGCAGACACTAGGACGAGGACCAGCGTCTTTTTTTCACCCGTTACTCGAGCCTGCGGGTCCTCAGATTTTGGCCAGGCGATTTAAATAATTGACAGATTTTCGCCTTGAACGCCGCTGGGCGTCTTTGTTTATGCTAGCAGGAGGTCAATTGTGCCGCCACCCCCCGCCCCTCCCCCCGCACTTGGCGTTCCCTTTTGTTCGCCCAGCGACTGTTAAACTGTTTTATCTTTATGCGATTATGTCTGCTCGCCGCGTCTTGTTTCGTCCCTGCGCTTGGAATGCGTGTGCGTGCCCCAGACGAGCGAACTCTTTGCCCAAAGGATTTGTGTTTAACAAAGTTAAGTAGAAGACGTGCTCAGGCACGTTCCATCTAGCTGCTGCTCCTCCTCCTCCTCCTACTCCTTGCAACTGTTCTACATTTGCCATGTCAATATTAGTTTATGCTATTCGAAACTTTACACAAACGCAAGAGAGACGATTAAGAACAAAAATCCCATTAAAAGCAACACCTAACGTATGAATTCTATTGAAAATCAATGAGGGAACATTACAAAGTAGAAGGTAGAGGAGTCGCATGGCAATGCTGAAGGTGTAACTGTATACCAAGAGGATTCGCAACTCTTTTCTATTTTTAATAGGACCGACTACCCTAGGCCTTGATTACTTGGAGTTGGTCACACTGCAAAAAAATTCACAGCTCAATGCATGTCAAAGGAAAATCAAAAGCTGAGAACGATTTCAAAATTAGTTAAAGCTGCCGGGGTCGAACCAGAATTTCAGTAACCCATTCAGCTCTCTGAGCCAAAGAATCCGCTGATATTCAATCAAAATATCAAAACGATACAATAACTGCAAAGGTTGAACAAAAATTTGTCAGCTGCTGGGATCGAACTAGACTTTGAGTTACGCATACAGCGCTCTAAGCTAATGAGTCTGCTGTTATTCGATCCAGATATGGCAACAGCACATTAACCCTCGTCTACGGATTAGAGCATTTCAAGCTTATCGCCTGCTTACATATTCGACAGGATTTTCGGCAGGTGACTGTATCAGGATCGCTGAGTTGAGGAACCACAACACTGCTGGCAAGATTTATTGCTCTGCTGTGCGAGAATGTGTGGATTATTCATGCGATTTTCGACATTTGCGAGGATTAATGTTTTGGAAAGCGTTTTTAAAAAGGTGCGTCTCCCGTCTTTTTGGTTGATTCCATCGTTTTGTTTACAAATTATATGAGCGACCAATGCCATTAGCGTCTTGTTGGCCGTTAGCATTTGGTCCATAGAATCAACGCCGGCCTTAGTCGAATTATAAAACAAAATAGCTTTGGGTTTCATGGCTTCGCCTGCAACATTTTTTGTGTAATCAACGGTGGACAAAAGGCGGTCGCCTCATTCTTTTTTGGCACGCAGCTGCAAAGCAAAACAAGATTGTCACAAAAACCAAACACATTGGAAAGGTCTGGCTGTTTGGCGCTCTTCCTCGCTTCTTTGTTTGATCGACTAGTGCCAAATGCGAGGCCAATAGTAGGCAAACGTTGAGCGGCGTTTAATGTTGTGAAGAAATTATCGACTATCATTGTTCTGCCGCTGTTAGTGTAACGATTTGCAAGATACATCAATACATTTTCCCTGGTCTCACCTCTCGCTCGTCTCCAGTGTAAAATTTTCATTCCTTGGCACCATAATTTTATGCCATATCTTGCTGATTTCGATGGAATATATTGAGTAAATTTAGTTTGGCCTCGATATGGATCAGTGGTGCCCAAAATGCCAAAAGCCTATCCCATGGGATAGGAACTTGAAAATAACGTATGTATTCAGTTTGAATAATGACAACGCGTTCAAATGTTACTTTGAGATGGAAAGGATTACACAATTTAACATATATTGGGCTGTCGCGGGCCAGGGAATGAATTATATACCGTTCGAAGAAGGTTTTCATAAATTTTCTCTAGCACGTCAAGTTTTTAAGACATTTTAAAAAAATTTCAAAACTGTAGTGACGATTTATAGAGCCCGTTATATCTAATATTTTCAACAGTTTCAATAGTTTTCTGAAACTACAATGTACATACATTATTTAAAATTACATTAATAGTCAGAGTTTTTTTTTCTAAAACCTAAAAAAAATGTAAACAAAAGCAAATTTAGTTGGGCACATTACTTCGTATAAGAAAGACTTCTGTTCAAAATTGTTCTGATTTCAAAGCAGTTCAAACGTGCTTTTTATACCCTGTTCTCATCGAAATGGTAAATAGGGGATCATAAGTTTGTGCAAATGTATGTACCAGCCAGAAGGAAGCACTTCCGACCCCATAAAGTATATATATTCTTGATCAG
>JAEIFU010001304.1:0-73829 GCA_018904235.1 Lordiphosa stackelbergi
AACTCGCTCTCTCTTGTATCTCTCTCCGCCGAAAATCGGTTTTTGTGTTGTATAAAGCAAATATTATCCGATTGAGAACAACTTTACTCATTCCAGGAACATTTGTTCTCAAGAAATTTGACATCTTCTTCTTATTTTAAGTAGAAGGCAACTTATTTTCTGAACATGTTTTTTCCCTCTGTGTATGTAATTATTTTTATGCAGAATATTTCACAACAAAGTACCATGTGGCAGTTATATGATATTGGGTTCAAATCAGTCAATGTTACATTTAAATAGCTATGAAACAGACTGCATGGCGATTTTTTCTCTCTGGGCGGTGTTTGTTATTTGTTAATTACTTCAATAATTCATAAGTATCTAACTTTGTTTGACGAATGTTTTTTTATAACCCCAGTTGAAAACTATTCAAATCGAGGCTGCAAACCGGCCCTGAACCGAGCACTGTGGTATTACCAAAGACATTAGAATATGAAGATGAGTAACGCCATACGATTTTTTTGCACACGATTTTTCGGTGCTGGCTTTTTAACTGGCTTTTGGCTCTCTTGAAATTGATTTGAAAGCCAGAGAGACAGAGCGCTCTAGAGCCAGCCGCTTTTTTGTACGCATACAGCGACAGCCGACGACTGTAAGTGCCCTGCAAACATTTTGTCGGGTTTCTTATCTCCCTCGTCAAAAAGTGAGTTTGGCGATAGTTTGAGATGATGATAGTTTGGCGATTTACATAAACAAAACACACAAGGTTTCGCATTTTTAACATAAAAGGGATAAATTGGCGATATGTGGCATCAATTTCTATTGCCCTATATATATGGGCAGAGTGATAAATAAGAACTTGAGAATTACAAGCATTCATTTAGGGGTGAATGCTTTCAAATAGATTCAATACAAGTAACCCTCTAGTTGCCTCGTCTTAGACGCACAGCGTGGCGCAGTCGTCTAAAACGTCAGTCCCATCGTGATTTCAGTCCAAGAGAACCGAGTTGGAAACGCCTCAGAGTAAGTAAAAGTTCTTCATGTAATTAAGTATAAGTTTGTTTAATTCGTTGTTCATCGGAACAGGCAAGCGGAACAAATATTTATTTTTGTGTGAATCGCTTTCTTATCCCTGAGAAGAGACTTTTTCGTATCTCCCAGAAGAAACGCTTTCTCTCCTTCAGGAAGTGTCGCAGAGTGACACATTTCTTCCCGAAGGGAGATGAGAATGCGATAATAATGCGATATCGCCAGAGTGAAGCGACACCTACTGGAAGAATCGCATTCTTATCTTCTGCGATAGAAATTGTTTGCTGGGTGTGCTCATGTATTCTCAAGCATTACTCACACAAGCAAGTGCATTCTATTTTTATATTTTTACGCTCTCAACTTTGTGTGAGCGGAGAGAGCGCCATTTTCGTCGGCACCAAAAAATTAGCTGAATAGTGCAAAACCAATATATAACCGTGCGGCATCTTAGAGATCATATTGATCTAAAATATATAAAGTATTGGAAATCGATTTTAGTTACTCATCGAAATAGTGCGACAGAGTCTTTAAACACACAAGTTAGAACATTGCAGTCTGTTTAAAAATTCTGCCTAGAGGTATCGTCGTTAAGTTGTTATAGTCGCGGCACCCACTATATGAAAAGTCCCACAGGAATTTTGAGGAAAGTTTGGCAAAATAGACATGATTGCAAATTTAGCCTGACTTAAAACTCAACATATGGTTCCTTACGCAAATAGTTTAGTCAATATATGACCGAAAAGTTCCTAATTTGCGCTATTTAATGAAATTTTCATCAAAACTTGTACAAAATATTTGCCTGTGAGACCTTTCCATTTTGAGTTTTTTTTTATTGTAGTTTTATATCCTTTGTTAGAATCTTCTCTTGAAAAGTCTCCTATAAATTAGTTATGTCTCGCTAAAGAGCACTTCCCCCTCTAATGACCTCGTCATGCATATTCCACAACAAACACTTTAAAATGCCCTCAATGTACATTGACCCTCCCCACACCACAAGTGCAATACAAATATTTTATTAAGTACCTTCACGAGTGCGTGTCAACTGTAGGCGTGCTTATAACGTCAAGGTCTTTTAGTTTTCTTCGTTTTCAGAATTGTCGTTATGTATTCACTCACCTGCGACTTAACAAAATCATCGGGCGTATCATGATCAAAGCCGCAACTTTTGCGTCGAAACTCCTTTTTAACGGGATGCACAATCACCTTAAGTTTGCTCATCTTGTTGGTTTGTGTATTTGGTATTCTTAGTTTTAGCTGTGTGGCTTTTAATTTTCAAAGTGGTATATTTCCTTCAGAAACCATTTATAAAGTTGCCATTCCTCCCAAGCTGGTTCTTGTTTTGCTGTGAAATTAAAGAAAAGAAAAGAATTGTAAATTAATTAATAAGAAACAAGTAAGACCGTTGCAGTCGAGAAGCCCGACTTCAATATACCCTGTACAATTGACAACGAGCAGTAAGTTAAAAGTCGGTCTCCGTAACGAACTTCGATAAACCCGTTAGTCATTAGTCAAAAAATGATAAATATACTTAGGTCATCCAAAAGTATGCAACATTTTTATTAGGGTGGGTGGGGTGGGGGGGGGGGGGGCGGTTCCGCTTGTTTGCTCATAACTTCTGAACCGTTCATCCGATTTTTATCATTTCTTTGGCAAATCGATTTATTTTGCTAATTACTAACTATCTCTAGAAAGTGCGAATCGTCTATCTTCAAAACCGTGGAGATATAACGTTTTTTCCAAATTGCGGGGGCGGAAGGGGGCGTGGCCAAAATTTGAAACAAACTTGATCTGCGTACAGATAAAAGAAGCATTTGTCCCATACATGTCAAACCTCTATCTCTTACCATTTCTGAGATCGACGCGTTCATACAGACAGACGGACAGACGGACGGACGGACAGACGGACGGACGGACAGACGGACAGACGGACATGGCTAAATCGACTCGGCTATTGATGCTGATCAAGAATATATATACTTTATAGGGTCGGAGATGTTTCCTTCTCCCTGTTACATACATTTGCACAACATCATGATCCCCTTTTACCCATTTTTAATGGGTACAGGGTATAAATAGAAAAAAAAACCTCACAGAAGAAGCAATGCTTCTCTTGGCCGCGATAAATAACGGCTTGGTCATTTTTCTATATAACTGAAATGCGCTGAGATAATCCCACCTGATAACAACATGCTTCTATCCCAGAATCAGTCTGTTGGCGATCTCGAAAATATTCGAAGTAATATTAAGACTATGGATCCCAGAGTATGCCAAAGAATTGTACAGCAGATTTTTAGATGCCTAATTTGGATAATTTAAGTGAAGTACGACTGAGTATGGCTGTAGGATTGCTTGAGCTGATTCTCAAGTAAAACCTGGATGCAAGAAGCTTATAAGTCAACTGTAAGGAAGCTGAGTCGGTCAATAAATCAATTATAGCTTGCCCTGAAGTTTGCATCGCATATAGAAATTTATTTTCGACCCCATAAACTATATACCTGCTGTCTGTCTGTTTCTGCGCGAACAAGTCTTTCAGTTGTAAATCTACCGAGCTGACATTTTTATACCCGTTACTCGTAGAGTGAAAAGGGTATACTAAAGTCGTGCAAATGTATGTAACAGGCAGAAGGAATCATTTCCGACCATATAAAGTATATATATTCTTGATCGGAATCAACAGCAGAGTCGATTTAGCCTTGTACGTCTGTCCGTCCGTACGTCCGTCTGTCCGTCCGTCCGTCTGTCTGTATGAACACCTGGATCTCAGAGATGGTAAGAGATAGCGGTTTGACATGTACGTGTTTCTTTTATCTGCACGCAGATCAAGTTTGTTTCAAATTTTGGCCACGCCCCCTACCGCCCCCGCAATTTGGAAAAAAGTTATATCTCCTACAGTTTTAAAGATAGAGAATTCGCACCATCTAGAGATAGCTAGTAGTTAGCAAAATGAATCGATTTGCCGAAAGAATGACAAAGATCGGATGAACGGTTCTCAAGTTATAAGCTAAAAAAGTGAACTAAGCCCTCCCCGCTACCAACCTAAGAAAATGTTGCATACTTTTTGGATGGTCACACTAAGGAACGCGGGGAACACTATTAAAAATGTTTTTTTCATGAGTAACGGGTATATCGAAGTCGGTTAGAGCCGACTTTAACTACGCTCTCGTTTTAGATAAGATAGATATATTTTTTTTTTATGTTGCTTGTACAATTTTTAACCGTTCTCGAAATACAAAAGTGTCAAAATATATAATAGATACAAATTTAAATGCTTGGCTAGACCTTGTTGACTGACAAATACTCCTGCTGAGACTGTACCTTGGTCTCGCCGCTCCAAAACACCGCCTAAGCTTTGTTGAAGTAGTCACATAATGGCGATTGTGGTCGAATGAAGCAACCACGCAAATATTTATGTAAAATGTAATTAAATCTCTCAGTCATCAGCCATTTTACTTAATCTTCCAATGTAATTTAATGTATTTTATGGAAAATAAATGGCTTCACGCTGATTTTTTCGGTTACTCAAACGGCACTTGTTTTAGTAGGACCCTAACGGAACTCAGTAAATGTTTCCATTATTTAATTTGAATGTGTAGAGCCGTTTTTTAGTTTTTTAGAATGATTATATCGGTAGGCTGCTCTCAATCGCTGACCAAAAGAAGCTGTAAGTAATTGACTCAGTCAAATTTAACAGCTGTACCAAATACCCATGATACAATGAAAACAAGGTAGTGCAAACAAATGCTTCAGTGCGCATGCGCATGAATTTGTGAATCTGTGACGTCACTTGGCAAATGAGTCTAGGATGGGGAATTCGAATTTTATTCTGATTTTAAATTGTTCGCTTTTGTTTTAATCAGGGATCGCAAATAAGAGTTATGGACTTTAAAAAAATCAAAGCCAAATAAGTGTCCTAGACCCCTTTGGAGACACCCCATGTCCAAATTATGAGTGAGCAATCCATAATCGGAATAAACTTTTATTTATTTTTAATTTTAAAATAAAAATAAAAAAAAATCACATTTTTATTTAAAAATTGAAAATAAGAGTTATTTTTAATTTTTATTTTAAAAATTTAAAATAAAAATTGATTTTGAATATCTTTTGAACCAGGCGGTGCATTTGAGAAGTAGACATATATCTGTGATCTATGTTTCAATACCTTTCCATTGATACATCACATGTCCTTGAAGGATCAAAATTAAGGATACAAAAATTTTTAATTGATTTAGTGATTTAGTGACAAAACATATGTATCACCTTTTAACCGGTGACGAGCTATGATGAACACTTTTTACTTTTGAAGTAGTTTAGCCGGCTGGTTTGGCTTGCTTCATAGTAGCAGCCTACACAATAAGTTTTCAGTTCATAGCGTAAGCCGTTTTTAAGCAATGACTTTGATACAAGTCTGAAAAACTCTGAAATTCTGTAAAAGGTTCGGCTTGGAAAGGTAAATTCAATAGAAACAGAAATATAAAACACGTATATTTAACGTTTGCAAATTGCGAAATACACACATAGAGTCCATTTTAAAATTCAGTCCTATTTCTCGTTCGGGTTGCACTCCTTACCAGCACATTTGTGAAAAGTATCTGAAAACCAAAAATGCAATGACAATAAATTTTCCAGCATGCTTTATGGCATTCTTTATTCAATTTTAGGAACAGTATTTTTTTTATATTCATTATTCAGGGCGTCTGTGGCCCAGTGGTCAGTGTGCTGGACTGCTGGGCGGGAGGTCGTGGGTTCGATCCCGCCTCTGAACATCTAATAATAAAAGATTTTTCTTTCTTTAGAAGAATAGCTTTTACACATACGGTCACCTTCACCAGCTATTGGCGCCAGCTGTGAAGTAACTAGCCATGAAAAAGCAAATTCTCAAACTTTGCCGTTCGGATTCGGCGTTAAACTGCACCAAAAAAAAAAATTGTAAATTTAACATTTTTCGTTTTTGACTAAAAATTGTTGATTTAATGATTTTTTCTTGTTGATTTTGCCAATTTCAACGTATAATCAAGAAATAATAGTCATTTAAAATTAACCTTATGTAAAATTTCGTATGCGCTATATATATGGCCAGAGTGTGGAATTAGATCTTGAGAATTGCAAGCAGGCATATTTTTAAAAATTCTCCACACACAATAATTCTAGCTTTTAGTTGCCTCGACTCACAGGAATCATCTCCGACGTCACATAAAGTATATATATTCTTGATCAGCATGACGAGCTGAGTCGATTAAGCTTTGTCCGTCCGTCTGTCCGTCTGTCCGTCCGTCCGTCTGTCCGTCTGTCCGTCTGTCTGTTTCTACGCGAACTAGTCCCTCAGTTTTGGAGCTATCGATCTGAAACTTTGCACAGAGTCTTCTTTTTACTGCACGCTGCTAATATGTCGGAACCGACCGGATCGGATGACTACTTCTTGTAGCTGCCACACAAATGTTCGTTCGGAAAATGGTTTTTAGTAAGAAAAACTGTTTTGTTCTCAATATTACTGCTCTCAAACCCGGTCATGGGTAATATGTAATGTTTTAAGCTGATCTGCGAAGTTTGGTCGAAGTCGCTAACCCTTGAGACAAGCTATTTCAAGTAGTATGAAAACTTCGGTACAGACGAAGTTAGCTTTGTTTTTAAAAAAAACACCCAAGAAAAACTTTGTGGGCGAAAAAAATCAAAGACGTAAATTGGCGATTTTACCAATGAAAAATGTTACATTTACCAAGGTTTTTTTTGTGTGTGTAGGTCCTTTTCTTTTGTGCGAAAAATTTAAGGCACACACGCCAAGAGATTGTGAGAAGCTTGGCTTGGCCCCGTTGGAGGAGCTGTCAGCCAATTTTACATTTTTACATTTTTTTATAGAATCTGAAGACACGTTGCACCTCAAGTCAGACATGACCAATTTTAAAGCAGAAAATGCCCTCTGAACTGACACTTGGGTTGCTGGCACGCAATCGATCACTTTCGCCAATTGATATAACCGAGGATACATGAACTTTTTGTCCTCCCAATACTTCATGATATTCTCACTTATTTCAATTGGACTGGGGGAGTATTTGCCTATTTCGGTTAATGCAAGATTGAGTTCAGGATCATCTTCCCCATCTGTCTTTTCATTCCCCAGGCCGCCTCAATTGAATTAAGAAATTCGTTGAGAATGGTTTGTGGAGAAGTGTCAACCTGACTTGTTGACTTGGATACTTGAGATGAAACTGGGTCCATCTGTGGTCAGTCTACACTCAAATGAAATGACAATGCTTAGACGAAATTAACGAAATATTGGAAGTCTTCCTTGTTTGATAGTCAATTTCGAACTAAATTATTTGGGACTTATAGGTGCATTCGCTTTGACGTCTCATTTTCACAGTCAGCAGCAGGGAAAACTTAACTGAAAGCCGAAATATGTACTATGTGTAATAACGACTGCAGGACAACTGAAATATGATGCTCTTGCATTAATATGAAAATACATACATACAATACACAATTTGTTATCCTTAATATTGATCCTTCAAGGATATGTCATATATCAATGGAAAGGTATTGAAACATAGATCGCAGATATATGTCAACTTCTAAAATGCACCGAATGGTTCAAAAGATATTCAAAATCAATTTTATTTTCAATTTTTAAAATAAAAATTGAAAAAAACTCTTATTTTCAATAAAAATTGAAAAATAACTCTTATTTTCAATTTTTACTAATAAAAATTAAAAATAAGTCTTATTTCAATTTTTATAATAATAAAAACAATTCTTAAAAATAATTTTTATTTTAAAAATTATAACTGTTATGATCCCTGGTTTTAATTCATTTTCATATTTGTTTGCCTTCGGTTCACTTTCGTAAAACAACAAAATGAAATGTTCCGTGCCTTGCTGTGAAAAAAAAAATATAATTGGTGAATGAAGGAAAACAATCAAACATTTTTTCAAATTTCCTGAAGATGAAAATTTGCAAAGGCAGTGGTGGAAATTTCGCAATTTTGGCGAGTGTGTGCTGAACATTTCGATAAAAATGTGTTGTATTGGCATAATGGCCAAAAGCAAATAGTCGACAAAATTGGATAACATAAAACCATTAAAACTTTGATTTCTTATGACATGTATGGGGAAGTTTTTGTGGCTAAAATAAAATTGCACAAATTGACATACATATAAAACCTAGGCGTACCCAGGAAAATATGTCTAATAAATAAAAACAGTTCTTCCGAATCAATGGCAAAACCAGACGAAGGCTATCTTTGGACAATCAGATCACGTATCAAAGACGGTTCAAATTTGGATGAAGTGAGTTGTGTAAATGAAAACGATTGCATTTTCACTGTAGAAAGGTCAGACAATTCGATTATAAGAATTCAGCGCTTAAAACGAGAACTGTAAGTAATCCAATAGTATTCTAGCTACGCCGTTTGTCTTCAATAAATATGTTTTTTTTGCATTAAAACCACGAAAACAAAATAAAAGAGCTCAAAATCAAAAATCTGGAGGAAGAAAAAACTTAAACAGAACAGCTAACTAAGAAACTTTTGATGGAACAAATCTACAAAAACTATAGACCAACTGTAACTAAAACTTTCGAAATCGGAACAATTCTACAAAAATATGCAGTTGCGTCTCCAAACAAGCTTTACAGATGGGCAGATTACAAAATTGCACCAAAGGTCAAAAAGGTGTAATTGGGTTCCTCAGATTATAGCTTGGTCCATTACCTTTTATTCTACCAGTCCGAAATGATCGGACTTCTACGCAAAAAAAATTTCCTTTGCCTGCTTCTGATCCCTCCAACATTGGGCTAGTAAAATTTTGGATGACATGACCGCGATGGTGAATAATATGAGAGTGGGAAACAGAAAAACATTATTATCATTTCAAATAGGTAAGTAAGTATCCCAAGTTGATACACAGAGAAAACAAAATTGGCTACACGGCGCGTGTAGAAACGTCAAACCTAAACGCAACGTATTTCGCCCTGTTAAATTGCACACGCTGCGTGTAGAATTCAGAAAGCCACACGCGACGTGCAGAAAAGCTACACGCGACGTGTAAAAATTAAAAATCTAAATGAAAATGTAGAAAAGTTAAACGCTGCGTGTGCAAAGGCAAAGTCTACACGACATTAGAAAATCAGCTCATTTCCCCAAATAGTTCTACATTTGTCATGCAGCAATCTACATTAACGTTTGGATATTGAAATCCTACACGCGCATGTGGAAATTCTACACGAAAAATGTAGCTCCACATCAGTACTGAATTTCTTATATTTTTCGTTTAGTTAGTTTTTATTCATACCGGGTGGGTGGATTTCGAAATGTACGTTTGAATTTACAAAATCTAAACGCTGCGTGTTGAAATCGACAAAACGCCCTTTTCCACCACTGTTCCCGCCTTGCCTTACACGCGTTGTGTGGCGGGTGACGTCTAAAACATCATTCCAATCGTGTTGCAGTCCAAGGGCCAGGATTTCAAAACCAAAAGCGTAAGTTAAAGTCGGCTCTAACCGACTTCGATATACCCGTTACTAATGAAAAAACATGTTTAACAGTGTTCCCGCGTTCTCTAGTGTGACCATCCAAAAAGTATGCAACATTTTTTAGGGTGGTAGCGGGGAGGGCTTGGTTCAGTTTTTGCTTATAACTTGAGAACCGTTCATCTGATCTTTATCATTTCTTTCGGCAAATCGATTCATTTTGCTAATTACTAACTATCTCTAGAAGGTAAGAATCCTCTATCTTTAAAACTGTAGGAGATATAACATTTTTCCAAATTGCGGGGGCGGGAGGGGGCGTGGCCAAAATTTTAAACAATCTTGATCTGCGTGCAGATAAAAAAAGCATTTGTCCCATACATGTCAAACCTCTATCTCTTACCATCTCTGAGATCTAGGTGTTCATACAGACGGACGGACGGACGGACGGACGGACGGACGGACAGACGGACAAGGCTAAATCGACTCGGCTGTTGATGCTGATCAAGAATATATATACTTTATATGGTCGGAAATGATTCCTTCTGCCTGTTACATACATTTGCACGACTTTAGTATACCCTTTTTACTCTACGAGTAACGGGTATAAAAATATAAATTTGTAGAAAAAAAAAATAAAAAGCTACACGAAAATGTAGGATTTCTACACGTTTTTCGACCCGGGGATTTTCAACCCACTACTTTTGTGTAGCTTCTGAACGCGAGTGTGGCTTTTGAATTTAACTTTTTTCTTTATTTACGTTTTTTCGAGTTTAGCTTTCTTATTTCAACATGCGGCAGAAGCAGAAAGCTACACACAAAAGTAATGGGTTGAAAATCCCGGTCGAAACGTGTAGAAATCCTACATTTTCGTGTAGCTTTTGCTTTTTTTTTCTGTGGGAAAACACTTTCATAATATTTTCTTCTAGGAATTATTCAATTAAAGAATGCTCTTAAACTCCTTTTTGCCGACCTTAAGAGCAAGTATTCTGTGAACCCTATTCTAACATATCGGCTCAACCAGGATTTGCTGGAGAACGTTTTTATACCCGTTACTCGTAGAGTAAAAAGGGTATACTAAAGTCGTGCAAATGTATGTAACAGGCAGAAGGAATCATTTCCGACTATATAAAGTATATATATAGATAATAGACTTGTCCGTCAGTCGTCTGTCTGTATGAACAACGTCGATCTCCAGAGATGGTAAAGATGAGGTTTGACATGTATGGGACAAATGCTTCTTTATCTGCACGCAGATCAAGTTTGTTTCAAATTTTGGCCACGCCCCCTCCCGGCCCCTCAATTTGGAAAAAACGTTATATCTCATACAATTTTAAAGATAGACGATTCGTACCTTTAGAGATAGTAAGTAATTAGCAAAATGAATCGATTTTGCCGAAGAAATGATAAAGATCGGATGAACGGCTCAAGTTAACCAAGCCCCCACCCCGCTACCAACCGACCCACCCAAAAATATGTTGCATACTTTTCGGTATGGGCAAAGCGGCTGCCAGAACTTGTACACAAAATAATATTGTTGGAGAAAATTTTTTAAAATATGAATGGAGACACACTATTGTGCATAAAACAATATTTAAACAAATATATGGCTGTTAAAGATTAGAAGCCCCACTGCTACAATTGACAACGAGAGCGTAGGATTAAAGTCGGCTCTACATTAAAACCCTGAAAAAACATGTTTTAAGTGCTGCTTTTCTTAGGGTGACCATCAGGAGAGTATGCAACATTTTTTAGGGTGGGTGGGGTGGTAGCGGGGGCCTTGGTTCGCATTTTTGCTCTAACTTCTGAACCGTTCATCCGATTTTTATCATTTCTTCGGCAAATAGATTCATTTTGGTAATTACTATCTATCTCTCGAAAGTACGAATCGTCTAGCTTCAAAACTGTGGGAGATATAACGTTTTTTCCCAAATTGCGGGGCGGGAGGGGGCGTGGCCAAAATTTGAAGCAAACTTGATCAGCGTACAGATAAAAGAAGCATTTGTCCCATACATGTCAAACCTCTATCTTTTACCATCCTCTGAGACCGCGTTCCCATGACAGACAGACGACGGACGGACAGACGGACGGACGGACAGACGGACGGACAGACGGACATGGCTATATCAACTCAGCTGTTGATGCTGATCAAGAATATATATACTTTATAGGGTCGAAATGTTTCCTTCTTCCTTTTGAAACATACATTGCACAACTTCAAGATCCCCTTTTACCCATTTTTAATGGGTCAGGCTAAAAAAACATCTGGAACTGGCGGAAGAAGTTAAATGCGATGAGAAGACTAAACTACTCTTTTCCCGCAGCAGGATATTTTTAACATACGCAAACTGAACAAATAAACATTTAAAATTTCTACATTAATTTCAAACAAACTTAAAGAAACAATAAATTAATTTATGTTTTTTTTTATTATTCACTCAAAAACTGCCCTTAACTTGTACAAAAATGTGAATCTGCGAAGTCACCGGAGGAATTTTTTTTTTTGACAAGCGGTGCTTTCTTCTATTTTTTGTATCAAGCCTATTACCTACCACAATTGAAATATTTGATTTTATTTTAAATTTTTTTGTGGAACTAAGTAAGCCATACAACAATACTCAATCCTATGTTAGCAGCATTCTCAGGAAATATTCAGTCACAGCTTTTTCTCCGCACCGGCAACAGATCGTTTCTGTCTCGAAAAAATATAATAAAAAAAAAAAATTCTCAAAAAAATTCATTCAACTTTTTTGGTTATGGATAAGTTACGCAAATTGTTATTGCCCACCTGGCGCCCCATGATGCGCGGTAACTACCTTGTGGTAAACTAAACTAAACTAAACATTCTGATCCCTCTCTTTTTCATTAGTTGCTCGTCCATATTGCTATGCAAATCAAGTCCAGGCATTGGCGAATTTTCCAACGGTCAAGATTGCCGAGGGCAAAGCCAAGTATGTGATGGCTCATGTCTACATTCATGGCGAAATGGCTAATGCAAAGGAGGTTATTCGCAGCAGCAAGTCAGCTAAATATCATCGTAAGTTTACCGATATGTCTGTATAAGTTTATTTTCTTTATGCTTTCTCCTTCTCCAGTGGATATCTATGATTGCCTACAGAAGGAGGCACATGCCCTAGATCTATGCACTCAAGGTCTGGGCGGTGGCTTTTTGGTTCAGGATTCCGAAAAGAAATACATCAAAATTTATGGACGCTCTGAGGTATTGGGCAAGGCTGACCATGAGAAGGCACGCGATGTTTTGAAATCCAAATTTTCAGGCTTTAAAATCGATGCCGAATCTGGTGGAATGGAGCCTTAAATATTATACAAATATGGCATAATTTCCATTGTTTTTGTTGAGTTACAACTTTAAAACCAAATTAAAGCTAGCAAGGGTCCTCATTGCGCATGCGTAAGGGTCAGTCATGGTAAAACCATGGTTAAATGAGAAACTTGTTTTTTTTTTTTTTGTTTTCAAGCAAGTCAGAGGTCAGGAAGTTTCACCAACAGTGCGGTCGCATTACGACTATTTCAACTTCAATTTTGTGCGCTTCACTGGGTTCGCGTTTTAGTAGTGATGACTCTCCGTGAACTTAAAGCATATCAAATTGTTATTCCCAACTCGAACATTCATTACAATTAATTGTCATGAGCTTGCTTTAATGAAAATATGAGTTTGAATAATAAAATACAACAATTATCCCAACTAAGGTCGAACTACGGCAGAATGGCACACATCAAAACAAAGTAAGGTAAACAATACCAAAACAAAACACAAAAAAAACTTGTTTAGGTGTAGGTCGTAATTTTTAATGCAGTTAAATCTTATAGTTAGATGAGTTAGCACCCTATTATTATACTACGATGTCTGAATAAATAATATCTTATGTACTTAGACTTGAGTTCTGCTATCTAAGCTAGTTTTATTTACTTGATAAAGGCTAAACTACTTGGCAGTTCAGTTCTCTCATTAAGAAAACGCTTTACCATTACGAATATCAACAAAAATGTTCAATTTGTTATTCTAGAAGTATCCGCTATAATATACTCCGTACCAAAGGTACATACAGTGTTTATATTAAGTTTGTTCAAATGTATGTAACATCCGGAATACTGCATCTACGTCCCATGTCCGTCTGTCTGTATGAACAAGCACATGGTGAGCAGAAGCTAAGAAACATGTATGGGCAACAAACTCCCTAAACATACTTAAAGGTAGATCAACTTTATTTTCAGTTTTTGCCACTCCCACTCCAGCCCACGTGATTGGAAAAAACCATATCTTCCACAGCTTTGTAGATAGATGGTTCGTTCCTTTTACGCCTTTTTAGTAGTCAGTATTACTTATCGAACCGCCTAGGGATTGGAACAGATCGGTTGAGTGATTGTACTTTTGAGAAGCTATGAGGGCAACCAAAGCGCTACTTTCAGCAAGTGGTTCCAGAGACGAAAGGCATATATTCAAAGTTGTTCATTGGCAAATATAGATACGCTAAGCAAAGCTTTTAATACTTTTGCCTCGACTTACTCCAAACTCGTTAAAATTTTACCAAGGGTCTAATACAGATTTAATTTAATTTGGCATTTTATTGTCATCAAAATTTTTCTTTCAAAAATCAAAACCATCGAAGCCGAATATAGTTTGCTTATCTTTTGCCAAAAACTCTTAGCTTTTTCCAGTTAAATATGCTTTTACTAAAACCCTCCATCTTGTTGCTATAGTAATTGGGTACACCTGATTTAAAATCTGTTCTCAGTTTTCCTAACTCATCCTCAGTTCCGAAGATATTTTGAAAAATGTAAATTTTGCAAACCTGACGATATTTTCAATAATGTGGCCAATATGAGAGCAACAGTCTGACCAAAGACTCTAGAACTTTCAAAGATGTGCAACGGCCATACAATAGAATGGCAAGGGGAATAGTGGGCCTTCGAATTTACGTGTGCATGTTGTGCAAGTGTAATTTTTTTTGGCACAGACAGTGCACACATAATTATGTCAATTCGTAGGTCCACAAATCAAATATTCCCAGAAATGGCATAGCCGGATTTGTAGGGGAACCGGACCAAAATGCTATTAATTTTTTAAGTATGCAGTTTTAAAGTACTTCATCCGTATCTATAAAAGAATAAGGTTGGGGTTGAAAGAAGTCCAAATGTCAAAGATTTTTATATCCTTGCAAAGCGTATGATAATTTTGCCCAGAAGATTGGAACGCATAGAAATATTCATTTCCGACCCTATAAACAAAATATATTCTTGATCAGCACAACGAGCTTAGTCGATTTTGATTTGTCCGACTATACCTTATAGCTCCCATGGGAACCATCCGTCGGAAAATGGGTTTCATTTAGAAAATTTTTGATGTGAAACATCTTTAATTTCGGTACGGACGATTTTAGTAGGAGTAAAATTTGATTTGAGCGTCACGTGACACTGACGTCATTCATATTTTGTGTTGTTGTTTTGTGGAGTTTTCGGCAAACACACACAGCCATAACAGGACTGGCAGATGGGGAAGTGAAGAGGTTGGATAGATACTGAAAAGGGGCAACTGGGTGGGTTCTGGGAAAGATCTGGGTAGGATCTGGTGGTATTTGTGGCTGGGATCTGGTTGGACTCTGAGTGGAATCTGGATGGGATCTGGGTGGAACCTGGGTGGGATCTGGGCGGTATCTAGGTGGTATCTGGGCGGGATCAGGGCGGGATCAGGGCGGGATCTGGGTGGGATCTGGGCGGGATCTGAAAGGGATTTGGAAGGGATCTGGTTGGGATGGATCTGGATCTGGGATAGGATCTGGATGGGATCTGGATGGGATCTGGATGGGATTTGGGTAGGATCTGGGTCTGATCTAGGCGGGATCTGGATGGGATTTGGAAGGGATCTGGTTGGGGTCTGGTTGGGGTCTGGAAGGGATCTGGGTAATATTTGAAAGGGATCTGGGTGGGATCTGGTTGCGATCTGGTTGGGATCTGGGTGGATTCTGGATGGGATCTGGATGGGATCTGGGTGGGATTTCGAAGGGATCTGGAAGGGATCTGGGCGAGATCTGGGTGGGATCTGAAAGGGATCTGGGTGGGATCTGGATGGGATCTGGGTGGTATCTGGGTGGGATCTGGAAGGGATGTGGGCGAGATCTGTGTGGGATCTGGGCGGTATATACGTGGGATCAGCGTAGAATCTGAGTGGGATCTAGTCGGGATGTAAATGGGATAAAGCTTGGTTGGTTCTGGGTGGGATCTGGATTTTCTGGATTTCTACTGCCCGTTAATTTTCTTCTTTCGAAAGAGTGCCCTTGGTGATTTATATACCATTGAGAGAGATTGTGATTTGAAAATAAGCTCATATCCTAAGCATCATGTTTCACATCAAAGACTCGTGAGTGCTATCTACACTCACACCTTTTTTTGCATTGAAAACAAAAAAGTTTTTCTCACTTAAACTACCTTTTCAACCGATCGTTCCTATGGCAGCTATATGCTATAATCATCCGATCCGGCCGGTTCCGACAAAAGTGCAGCGTATTTGTACCAAAAGACTTCGTGCAAAGTTTTGTTGAGATAGCTTTAAAACTGACGGAGGAGATAGCATAGAAACAGACGGACGGACAGACGGAAATGGCTATATCAACTCAGCTCGTCATGCTGATCAAGAATATATACTTTATGTGGTCGGAGATGCTTCCTTCTGTGCGTTACAAACATCCGGACAATTTTAATATACCCTCTCCAAGGGTATAAAAATGTACAGAGCGAATTGCCAAAGAACAATATTTCAAAATTTATAAAAATTCCACAAAATTTCCACAAGCGAATGTAGGTCTGTGTTTTTACGCGGTCTGCGTAAAATATGGGAAAAAGAGCACCGCTGTCAACATTGTGCTCAAAAGATTTTAAAATTGTCTATCCACTTTAAACATTCAACTGTAGCTGAGGTCCCACAGGCAAGTAATATGATGAAAGTTTGACTAAATGGGTCAACTTAGGGAAATTTTCGGGCATATTTAATCAACTACTTTTGTATGAAACAATAGTTTTATTTTAAAGTCATGTGAAATCTGCAATTATGGCTTTTTAGTCAAGCTTTCATCCAAAGGCAAATAACTATATTAATTTGGTAATGGTATTTAAATTTTAGGGTCGTAAAAAAATGTTTAATTTGTATTGTTTATTTATTTATTTATATATTGTATGCTTATAGTTAAAACTACAGCTACAAAGGGAGGGACAGCCATAGCTACTGTGGCTTTCGGCTGATTCTTTTGATTTTTTTTTTACAATTTGATTGAAAATAATGTATGTAAAGATGGATGTAAAGATGGACTTAAATTTAAAGTGACAGATTGTGTGCTATTGTATATTGAAATTAATAATAGAGCAAATGAATAATATCTGATGATTTAAGGAATTTAAATAATAGTTGCTATTGTTTTGTAAAAACCGACGTTCTTGGGTGAGCCTTGTATGTCCGAGTCTAAGTCTTATAAATTTTACAAGTTCTTTTCTAGGTAGGCTTTTGTTCTTTGTGATATTTTCTGTTTTTATACTCTGTACCGAAGGTACATAGAGTATATTAAGTTTGTGCAAAAGTATGTAACAGGGAGAAGGAATAATTTCCGACCCTATAAAGTATATATATTCTTGATCAACACATCGATTATTCTTTTCTTCCTCCTTCCTCCTCTCAATCATAATATTTGATTAATTCTTATTTATTTATTTAATTCACCCCCTCCCCCCTTCACTTTAATTCTATATTTCACCACCCTAACTCTTAAACAAATATTAATTTTCAAAAAAAAGAATAATTTCACTGATATATATTCTTGATCAGCCACAGCCGAGTCGATATAGCCCCGTGTCCGTCTGTCTGTCTGTCCGTCTGTCCGTCCGTATGAACAAACAGATCTCAGAGATGGTAAGAGATAGAGGTTTGACATGTATGGGACAAATGCTTCTTATACTTGCAGCCAGATCAAGTTTATTTTCAATTTTTGCCACGCCCCTCCCGCCCCCGCAATATTAAAAAAAAGTCATATCTCCCACAGTTTTGTAGATAGATGATTCGTACCCTTCTAGAGATAGTTAGTCATTATTAAATTATCTTTTTGCCAAAAGAAATGATAAAGATCGGATGAGCGGTTCTCAAGTTATGAGAAAAAGTTATAATAAAGACGCCCCACGCACACGCATACAACATCGCATTGCATGCATCAAAGAGAGAGAGAGAGAAGAGAGAGAGAGAAAATTTGGTAAAAAAAAAAAAATACACTATGTACGGGGTTTAATCCCCAGTTTAAAAAATATATTTTTCGTCGTCATCCATGATTTCTTTTAAAACGAAATTTAAAATATGCTGAATTAATATCAGCAATGGTTTCTTTTGAAATCATTATCTTTAAATCATAATGTTAAAATTTAAGGTTGACCACATATGCCATATGCCTGCCGGGGCAAACAGTGTGGTCATAAAATGGAATGATTCATCAAATAATTTTCGGTGCCAGAGGGTTTTTCAAAAATTCACACCCAAAAAAACTATAAAAAAAATAGAGGGAAGCTAACCTGGGCTCTACCGAAGTTAATATACCATTGGAGCATGATACCTCAGTGCAATAAGTATATGTGCAAATATGTTTTCGTTTCTCTCTTCCTCAATAGTAACAGAACATATGTTCTAGGTATGCAAAAGTCTTTTGTTGTTATCTATTTTTAGAATGCTTTTGCATAATTCTTCTTTGGTCATCATTCTTAGTACCGTTATCACACATTTGAGTGGCGAGATTTGATTTTCTTAGGAAATAAGTTTATGTGCAAAAACCAATTAGTGTGCATTTAATGGTCGGCGTGCAACAAATTGGATGTGTTTTGATAAAAAATGAAAAGTTGAGAGTAAATTAAGTAGTTGTTGCAGAAACACAAAAAAAAATTTTTAAATTTTCCTAAGAATGCCGCGTGGAACACATTTATCAGCTGAGGAACGCGGACGAATCCAAGGATTGAACGAAGGTGGGGCTACCATCACTGAAATAGCTTCCAGAGTGTCTCGACACAGAAATACGATAGCTAATTTCTTAAAAAAATCCAAGCTCCTATGGTCAGATTAAACGCAGTGGCAGACCGAGCCACATCGACGATAGGTGCAAGCGTGAGATTAAGCGCCTGGCTGTAAACAATCAAATGTCTTGTACAGGCATTAAACGTCATTTAGAGCTCAATGTCGGTAGAAGACGGATCCATCAAATTTTAACTGAAAATTGTAACCTTAAACATAGTTCCCGGGTGGCTGTACCGATGCTATTGCCACGCCATCTTAAGGCTCGTTTGGCGTTTGCTGACAGGTACAAATTTTGGACCGAAGAATTCCGAAACGTTATTTTTTCGGATGAAAAAAAGTTTAATCTTGATGGTCCTGATGGCTGTCATAAGTATTGGCGTGACTTAAGAAAACCAAGAGAAACTCGCCATAGGAGGAATCACGGCGGTGGATCACTGATGATTTGGGCCTGTTTCGGATATGCAGGAAAGTCTCGGCTATGTTTTATTCCAATAAGAACAAACTCAGAAATCTATATTCAATTGCTGGAGAGTGAATTAATAGATTTTGCAGACGATCTTTACGAAGATAGATGGATTTTTCAACAGGACAACGCTCCAATCCACACATCAAAAGCCACAAAGGCTTATTTTTCTGCAAGAAAAATACCTGTACTGGAGTGGCCGGCTATCAGTCCTGACTTGAACCCAATTGAGGACCTCTGGGGTATCCTCTCAGCCAGGATTTATAAAGGTGGGAGGCAGTTCGACTCAATTAAGCATTTAAAGTACGCTTTGCTTGCAGAATGGGAGTTAATAAGCAATGAAACTCTCCAAAATCTGGCAGATTCCATGCCAAACCGCCTTGCAAAAATCTTAGAGGCAAAAGGAAAGCAAATTAACTATTAAAGTTGATCAAAAGTTTGAACTTAATACAAAATGTTAAGAACTATATAAAATGCACATATACTTATTTCCTAAGAATGAAATACATTTGTTAAATAATAATTATTGAAGTACTGTAAGGCAGTTCTTAGTTACTGGCTCTAGAGCTATAAGTAAAAAATATACTTGGCTTGAATCGTTTGGTTTAAAACAAGGTTTTTCCAAAAATGTTAATGCACATATACTTATTGCACTGAGGTATATGCTGCCAGTTTGTTATATGGCTATACGATATATTCATCAAAAAGTTTTTTTTCCCTAAAAAATAAAATTAAAACCAGCTATTTGCTATAGTCATCCTATTTAAATCAAACTTGACAGAATTGTGTAGAAGTATATAATATTGATCTGAACAAAGTTTGGGAGCGATAGCATTGAAAACAAAAAAGTTTTTCTCACTTAAACTAACTTTTCAACCGATCGTTCCTATGGCAGCTATATGCTATAGTCATCCGATCCGGCCGGTTCCGACAAATGTGCAGCGTATTTGTACCAAAAGACTTCGTTCAAAGTTTGGTTGAGATAGCTTTAAAACTGACGGAGGAGATAGCATAAAAACAGACGGACAGACGGACGGACGGACAGACGGACGGACGGACAGACGGAAATGGCTATATCAACTCAGCTCGTCATGCTGATCAAGAATATATATACTTTATGTGGTCGGAGATGCTTCCTTCTGTGCGTTACAAACATCCGGACAATTTTAATATACCCTCTCCAAGGGTATAAAAATGTACAGAGCGAATTGCCAAAGAACAATATTTCAAAATTTATAAAAATTCCACAAAATTTCCACAAGCGAATGTAGGTCTGTGTTTTTACGCGGTCTGCGTAAAATATGGGAAAAAGAGCACCGCTGTCAACATTGTGCTCAAAAGATTTTAAAATTGTCTATCCACTTTAAACATTCAACTGTAGCTGAGGTCCCACAGGCAAGTAATATGATGAAAGTTTGACTAAATGAGTCAACTTAGGGAAATTTTCGGGCATATTTAATCAACTACTTTTGTATGAAACAATAGTTTTATTTCAAAGTCATGTGAAATCTGCAATTATGGCTTTTTAGTCAAGCTTTCATCCAAAGGCAAATAACTATATTAATTTGGTAATGGTATTTAAATTTTAGGGTCGTAAAAAAATGTTTAATTTGTATTATTTATTTATTTTTTTATATATTGTATGCTTATAGTTAAAACTACAGCTACAAAGGGGGGACAGCCATAGCTACTGTGGCTTTCGGCTGATTCTTTTGATTTTTTTTTTACAATTTGATTGAAAATACAGGTGGATGTAAAGATGGACTTAAATTTAAAGTGACAGATTGTGTGCTATTGTATATTGAAATTAATAATAGTTAGAGCAAATGAATAATATCTGATGATTTAAGGAATTTAATTAATAGTTGCTATTGTTTTGTAAAAAACACGCTGGAGCCTTGATGTCCGAGTCTAAGTCTTATAAATTTTAAAAGTACTTTTCTAGGTAGGCTTTTGTTCTTTGTGATATTTTCTGCATTTTTTCTGTATTATTTATTTGACATTTGATAAGAGATAACACATATATTTGTATAAAACATGAATTTTTTCAATTTTAAAAAGAAACCACTGAAACGCTGAGATTTGCTTGCACGAAAATTCTTCATAGTTCGCTATCTAAAGAAAAGGAAATTTTTTTGATAGTTTTTTGAAAGAAGGCAGGAATTTGTATTCGTACTTTAATCTTCTTATCTTATTTATTTAATTACTTCTTTTACAAAACAAAGTCAAGTTTTTTAGATGTTTTACTCTGTCTATGTAAGATTTCGTCCAGTGTAATTCCGGTTTTTAAACTCAATGTGGGAGGATTGATCACCTCAATCCCTGAATTTTTCTGTACGCAATTTTTTGGCAGAGCTTTTTACCTTAACTTATACCCAAATTTTCTCCCATAAAGGAAAAGCTATGATAATATTTAGTGACCGTGTGTGGCAAAGCGGTTAGTGGGCTGGACTGCTGGGCGGGAGGTCGAGGGTACGATCCCGCCTCGGAACATGTAGTAAAAATAGTTTTTTTTCTTTCTTCAGAAAATAGCTTTTACACATCCGGTCACCTTCACCAGCTATTGGCGCTAGCTGTGAAGTGACTAGCCAAACTTCTCAATCATTGCCGTTCGTAGTCGGCGTTCAATCAAAATTTACATTGCTTTTAAGTAAAAAAAGTACGGGCATAAGTTTCTCCCATTCTCTCTATCTCTATGTCTCTATCCATTTCGAATAAGTGCGGTGTTGGTTGTGGTAGGGAAAACGGGGTTTACTAGTCTTATTTCTCATAACTGGAGAACCGTTTATCGAATCTTTATCATCGATCGATAAATAATGCTAATTAATTACTATCTCTAGAACCATCTATCTACAAAACTGTGCAATATATGACGTTCCAAATTGCGAGAGCGGGAGGGGGAGTGACAAAAATTTAAAATAAACTTGATCTGCCTGCAAGTATAAGAAGTTTATGTCCCATACATGTCAAACCTCTATCTTTTACCATCTGTCAGATCTTTTTGTTCATAGAGACGGATGGACAGACAAACATGGCTATATTGACTCTGCTGTTGAAGCTGATCAAGAATATACATACAGGGTTTGTCCGGAAAGTAATGGAACTGAGTCGATTTAAAAATTCTCAATTCTTTAAAAACGTACAAAATAGGCTCCTACTGCATCGATGCAGCGTTGCCAGCGCGACTTTTCATAAATCCTTGCTACGCATTTAGCAAACATTTTTACAAACGTGGTCTAAAATATGTTCTTGACTTTAAATTATACCACTTCTGCACGGTTTATTAACTGCAACTTTGATAATGTGTTTCCAATGACCGTGACTGAAACTTGTAAAGCTTTACATAAAATCTAAATATTTTTTGCAATATTTTTTCGACACTTTGTGTAGACATTACAACAATCAATGTTTATCAATGAATTAATTAGCGACGAAGTGGCCTCGTCAAAAGCAAAGCCCAAGAATGTTTATAATGATATTTATAAGCCTGTTCAAGCTAAAATACTCTACCACTCAAACATATAACTGTTTTCCAACATAAATGAGAATTTTTAAAAGCAACAGCTGATTGCGTCGATATTAGCATAAGAATGGATTTTATTTTGAATTTCACTTTCTATATCGAATAGAAATCCGAATTATTGTGTCCAGTTTAATATGCTGATGTTAATTTTTGTTCACATTTTATTGGGGGAGTGGGTTAAATTTGCTTAAAAACGTGTTTCTTTTCATTTGCCATTCAACCATGAGGTGGTTTGACTGCAATGTATTTACACAGCTTGTAAAGGTCAACAAGTTTTTTGTGAGGTTCATTGTGGTGCATTGTCAAAGAGCCATAAACCTAAATATAAATTAAGCTTTTGTTGCCGAAAGTGTGGCGCACAAATTTTAAAGAGTTACCTACCAAGCTAGGGCTTAAATATTGTTAGTTGACGTACTTTTGATATTTTATACATATATTTTTTAATTTGGTTAGCGTGCGACTCGTACAAGTTCAGGGGCACTGAACATCGCACTATTAAAAATGTTTTTGCTGTTATTGAAGCACAGATACGAACTGAAGTTGAAACACCACTCATTAAAAGAAACCTTAGAAAACTAATGTGTATTCTACAACGGAATTAAGTGGAAACAAAAAAATTTACCGGTCGGCTTAAGATTTCAATTGGTTCAGCTGTGCTAGAGTAATTAACATGAAATTGATTCATAAGTTAACTTAATAGGATAGGGGTAGTCAGAGGCGCTGAATAACAAGTAGTTCCAAGACATTATTTATCAGAAATTTTATTTAATTTATAAAAGTAACAATAATTTATCATTAGGTAATGGTTAAACTTGATTTGACCCAAAATTGAAAAGAAAATATTAATTATTTATAAAGTTATCGATTTATAAATTCTTAAATCTCCTTAAAACTTGAACTCATTATGGGATTCTTGGAGAAATTTCTTAGAGTTTTCAGTAGATTATGTTTTTCTATGAAATTTGTTCCAAAAAAAATCGACCTCCCCCTGACAAGTAAAATTTTAAAAATGCAAAAAAAATATCGATTAATGGAAAATTTCAACTACCACTAACTCTTTGAGCACTCCTTGTATGGTGTTCTTTTTACCTAGTTTTGAAACTTTAGTAGCACATACTGTTAGCACATATTCTTCTGTAGGTTGCACATAAGTAGAAGAAAACTGTTAAGGTTCCCTAACACACGATCTGAAACCTTGATTATTGATAAAGAATATCAGACTAAGGCCCAATTTGTACAAAAGCTGCGGTAAGAATTACCTGCGGTTAAGTCTTTTGATTTGCTCCACGAGACTTTTTGGCAGGTTCTACCGATACCGATAAATTGCAATCGCTGGGATAGTGTGACCACACCATGCCAACGATTCAGCTGATTGTTTTGTTTTTTTTTTTTAATGCTATTGTTGTTGCTGGTAATTATTTAGCAAAATAGTTAAATAAAATTACCTGCGATGAAAAATAAAAGTGAAACATCAAAAAAACTTTTCGGCGGCGGAGAAACATTTGCGTGTAGACCTTGTGGGGTCAAACATATTTATTTTGGAGAACAAATAGTGATGCGGTGACCATGAGCTCGATGCAGAAGGCCTAATCTTCGCAGAGTCTTCGAGATCAGTTTGCCGCCGTTCCCGAGTTCATGGAAAAACTTAAGGGATAAGAATTAGAGCTGGAGAAACATCGATGGTAACATCGATGCATCGATGTTTTTATCTAGGCTGCAAACATCGATGTTTTTTTTAACAATCGATGTTTTTGCAACCCTACATAAACAAGACATTTTCTTATAAAATTTGCTTGGCGTCCATAAGAAAGGTAAGGACCAATTTGCGGTTCTGTCAATATGCAATATGCAACTTCAAAAAAATGTGTATTATAAATGAATATGGTTGATGCTTATCCATTTACATGCTATAATCAAAAAAAGAGCGATTTATTAAAACTCACAAATTTTTCATGATTTGAACACACACTCCCTCTTTTAGTTTAAGAACTCTTTTGACTTCCCTGCCTTAAGGACGTGTCCAAATGTTAGCGAATTGTGAGTTCTTAAATTAAGTACTGTGGTCAATGAAAAACTAAAATAGTCTAAAATAGCATTACTTGAAAAGGCGCCTCTCGGCAGAATAGTTTATATTTAAAAAAAACCGAATTTTTGTTCTTTCTGACCATTTATAAACAATTTAACTCCAAACTCTAAGCAACTCCAAAAGCCCCCATTTAGAAACTTTACAAGAAATGTCAGAAATCCTTACCTCTTAGAAAAGGGTGACACTTTGCAAATTTTTGGGAGAAAATATGCCACTATTTCACTAATTATCCCACTAATATGCGAGATGCAGCGAAACGCATAAAAAATGCGAAGTAAGCTTAAGTCTGTCCAATTTCTTTGAGCACACTAAAGGAAGTAGCTAAAAAATACTTAAGTATTCCGGCAACATCCACAGCTTCTGAAAGGACATTCAGTAAAGCTCGACTGACCCTGTCGGACCTTAATAATAAAGAATTGGGAGCTTTAATGTTCTTTTTATAAAAATTTAAATAATTTGAAAAATACTTAAAAAGAAATATTTGATCTAGAGCCCTAGAAGGGACATTGGTCTTATAATTTATCAAATTGATATATATTATTTATATTTTCTATCTATTTTCGATTTAATCTCAAGCAAGACAGTGATTTAGGAAGCTATATCCCCAGACTCTTAAAATTTTAAATAAACATCGATGTTTCATCGATGTTTTACTGCTAAAACATCGAAAACATCGATGTACGTGAACATCGATGTTTCTCCAGCTCTAATAAGAATTCGCAATTAAGAAGGTAGATACTTATCGCTCTGGTGGCGCGATTCCCAGCATCGCTGAAGTCTCGTCTATTTCCCAAAAAATTGGTGATCCCAAGCTTAGCCGCACGATTTTTTTTCATTATATGTAATTTTTAACAAGTGAGATAGTCGGTCAAGCCCGACTTTATTTATATATAAAGCTTTTCTGCACGCGAGTGTGGCTTTCTGAATTGTACACGGCGCGTGTAGGTTTTCTGCACGCGCGTGTGGCTTTCTGAATTCTATACGCCACGTGTAGGTTTTTGCACGCGCGTGTGGCTTTCTAAATTCTACACGGCGCGTGTAGCTTTTCTCATTTCAACATGCGGCGTGCAGAAAAGCTACACAAAAGTAATGGGTTGAAAATCCCGGACGAAACGTGTAGAAATCCTACATTTTCGTGTAGCTTTTGCATTTTTTTTTCTCTGTGTACTCTGTACCTATAGTAGGAGCTTAATGCAGTGCTGCTGCTCTCTAAGTTTTTCTCCCTCTCTCTCTCTCTCTCTTTCTCTCTCTCTCTCTCTCTCTCTCTTTCTCTTTCTCTCTCTCTCTCTCTAAGATTGTGCGGCGTTGGTTGTGAAAGGGTGGGAGGGGGTGGCCGGGGGGTGATGTACTTATTTGCTCATAACTTGAGAACGGCTCATCCGATCTTTATCATTTCCTTGGCAAATCGATACACATTGCTAATGACTAACTATCTCTAGAAGAAACAAACCCTCTATCTACAAAACTGTGAAAGATATGACGTTTTTTCCAAATTGCGGGGGCGGGAGGGAGCGTGGCAAAAATTGAAAATAAACTTGATCTGCCTGCAAGTATAAGAAGCATTTGTCCCATACATGTCAAACCTCTATCTCTTACCATCTCTGAGATCTATTTGTTCATACGGACGGACGGACAGACAGACAGACGGACAGACGGACATGGCTATATCGACTCGGCTGTTGATGCTGATCAAGAATGAAATGATTCCTTCTCCCTGTTACATACGTTTGCACAAACTTAATGTACTCTATGTACCTTCGGTGCAGAGTATAAAAATATTAATTTGACTTCTAAAATTTTAGCACAAATCAATCGGCAGTGTCTATTTGTGATCGCCAGTAATGCACTAGCGTGTGACACTTGAATAACTGACTCCGCAGAAGTCACCCTCAATGATGAGGAAGCTGTCACTCTCATAGGATTGCAGCGCTATCAAAAGTTGGCTCTCTGACTACATTTATTCTGTTAATAATTCAACTCAAATAAATGGAATCGTAGCTGATCTAAATCTTTAACCTGTTACTTTGAGGAAACACTTGATGTCTAGTCCAAGAAAGAATTATTTGACATGCTGAACATGTTGTTGAACAAATTTGGCGTCATCCAGATCATTCATAAATTAGTCCCCTCCCCCTACTTTCGTTATGGTGCACACGTATCAGCGGTTGGATCACAATTGGTATGCCACATCTTATGACACCATTCGTTTTGCAGACCTCGGGCAGTTAGATTGCCTGCTTTGCGATTGGTGCCATTTCGGATATGCTGGCGCGGCGGTCAAGACATTTACATGAACGTGGCGGCTGGCATTCTGCTAGACTGGTTCCGGATCGCCTCCTGTCTGCCTCTTCCAATTTTATTTCAAATTCGTGGATGTAACAATTTCGTTTATTTATAAACATTTTGTTCCGGTAATTAAAAAAGTAAACAATACAATGGTTGGACACAGCTGTTTGTATATAGAATGAAAATATCGATAGATCAATCGAAAGTTGCGGCAGGTTAAAATTTGACCCCATCATAGGGCTGCGGTTATGTTAGCCGGCTGGTTTTCGCCAAAGACAGCATGAGAAACTCAAATTTGACTAACCTGCCGGTAAGTTTGACTAACCAGACATTGAGAAAATGGACCTAAGAATAATTAAATTCTAGACTTCACATTTTCTTTCACTTACCCAGATGGAAACCTGGTCGTCTGGATGGATATTTCAATAACTCTCTAGCCCCTATCGATTTCATATATAAATAAATTTTTGAAGCTACCTGCTGAAGAAGCACCAAAGTTTCCTTAAAAATGTATAAGGTCAAACTAGCACTGCGTTCTTTGAGAAGAGTTCTGACAACTATTTGAATACACCGACCGAAAACTAGTATTATTTTTGAATGTTTTCTCCAGCTATAAAACTGAAATTAAACTTCCATATCAGCTTGAACTTAGAAGATTTAATGACACTGATATTTAAACTTTTTAGTTCTAACTTTAATATCTCAATGCAGTCAAAACTCTTTACAAAAATCAAGCCTTAGCTCTAAGAAGGCTATTTTCTAGTAAATTTAGAGATAAAAAGTACACTCAGAATATTTGTTCCACAAAGACCGAAGTCAAGCAATCATTTGAAGGCAAAAGTAGGGTAATTCCGCCTTTTCTCTAACCGTTATTTAGTGAACTTAATTTTGTAGCTCTCTGTTTGTTCTTCATGATCGTTTCATTTCTTAACTTGGAAGCATTTTGAAATAATTTTACAAACTTTCGGACATAATGTACAATCATTTTAATTCTATTTAACTTCCACTTTGGCCTCATTCACTGAACAATTTAATTATTAAGAGCACAGTTACTTTTTCCTTACATTTTTGTTCATTTTGTTTATTCTACAGAATACAGAAAAAACCAGTTTTTTTTAAATTCAAATAAAATACATAGACCATCAACTTACCTTCGCGAAATCAAAAGCAATTGCAAACAATTTATCCAATTTTGTTTAAGCCGTCGCTGCCGCTCCTTAAAAACAAATACTAATGCGTACAGGAAATTTAAAATTGTGCACTTTAGTTTGCTAAACTCATTAATGAAATATTTAATTGAAAGTGAATAAATTACAGAAATAGGTACGTGACCACAAATGAGGTAATATGTATGCAAGACGTTGAAGCTTCATTTTGATAAAAGCAAAATAAATATTTAGAAAATTTGTTTGTGCTACTTAGATTATTCTCGGCACCTTGGAAATTGGCAAACAACTTGGACAAAACAAAACTAAGGAATGAAGTCACAAAGCAAAAATAGGCTAAGCTTGCGTAGTTGGTGTATGGCTTATACGCATGGCTGGGCAATCTAACTGCCTCTTGTTTTATTTTTTTGGCAGCTCGCCGATTTTAATTTAGGTCAGCACAGCAATAGCAGCAACAACAACTTTGCATAACGGTAAGCGTTTGTTTATATATCTAGGTGGATTGCATTTTCCAGTTTTTTGGTTTTATTGTATTTTGTATTACAGCAACATTCACATTCATGCGCCAATGCACCAGAACACACACGCACGACTCCGCCAAAAATGATTGTTATATACTAAAGTACAACAACTAACCCCAGCTCAGTGCGACTAGACGACGCGAAGCACGTTTTAAAACTGATCGCAGTTTGAACCAGTCCTCCCCGACGGCGACGACAATCTCGAATATCGTAGCCAACGCTTCGCTTATTCAATATCGTAAGACCTCAGACCGTCAACTTCTCGCTTCTCACGTAAACCTAACCAAATGGTTTTTATTTCCCCAGATATTTGCAGAGCGATAAAAGACCAACACTCTCATGATGATGATGATAATGATGATGCCTTTAAACCAAAAATTTCGTCAAAACAAGCAACTTCAGGCTTTAATTAGTCTTTTATCTTTTCTTTAGTGTGTGCGTTCTTTTCTTCTTCAGAAACAATTTTAGCTACTTAGTTGGTACAGTCGCAATTCCAAAAGAAAGAACACGTTTTTGATGAAGCTGTGGCAAAAATCAAAAATTGTGACACATCAGTTGAGAAATGTTTCTTAAACTTCACTCAGAAACTTATTTCTTATTTAGCCAAAAATGGAAATCTCCCTAACATTTAGAAACAATTTCTATATTTAAAACATTTTTTTTTGACTAAATTGCCCACAAATTTTTGAGGGAAAAATTACTTATAAATATGTAGAACTTATAGAATGTAGAAATTTGTTCTAAATTCCAATGCGATTTCAATTCTAGGTGGATTTTCTTAAATATAGAAAAATAATTTTCTGAGTGTAGCAAAGAGAGTTCCCTGAAACGTTGATTTGTTCCTTTCGAAACAAAATTGTAGAGAACTGATATTAAGCCATTTAATGTTAAAGTTTAGTACGGAGGGCGTTCAAATTTTCCTTCCAGAAATCTACCTAATATTCCTTTTTGTGGAATGTAAACGGCAGTGTGACCAGGTAAACTCAAAAGAAAATAACGAAATCGGAAAATAAATTTGCTGATTTGTATTTTGATTATAAGATTTAAATAAAACTTGGCACAATGCACAACATGAAGGAAGTTGCAATTGAAGTTGCAGTGGCAGCTGTTAAAATGAAGAATGTGAGTAATACTACAGAATTGTATTCGCATGTTGCCGTCTGCACGACGGCATTTTTCAGGGCGAGCAGGATCCCACTCAGGTGCACATATCGCTGCAACGCAAGATGGCTCAATTTATGCCTTGGGGCGTGCCGTGAAACAACATGTCAAGTTGCGCAAGCGTGGCGCAAGATTCCATCCTGATTGTCTAGTGCAGGAGAATGAGGCAGTGAGGCAGCCACACAAACTGATTATATGCAATCCTTTTCTCAACTAGACACCAATTGCTTCACAAGCCCTTTTTGTAAATGCGGTGTCCAGTTGCTTGCCATCTGTGATGCCCCACAAACATGCATTGCTTTTCACTGCATCAATTAATACATTTTTGTCATCATTACTAAAATTTTGCAGATGATTTATTTACTTTTGCCTTGCCTTTTGACAACTGACACAAGGAAAAAATGACTGCACAATATCTCTGGCAGAAATATCAGCTGTTCGATACAGTCCACACGGTTCGTCGATATGGCAACTCTCAAAATTCCTTGTGTGTATTGCTTGGCTTTCTGCGTACCCAACATCAGAATGAGGCAAGGAAAAATTCCATAAGCAATTTTTTTTATATGGAGTTTGACAGCTGAAGGAAAATTCGAACGCCCTCCGTACTAGGCTTAAGCAATCAAATAATCAAATGTGAATCGAATGATTCAGACCAAATCGCACAAAACGTAATTCACACACTCGAAAACAATCAAAAATTACAAGTTGGAGCATAGAAAACATTTCTTAATACCTAATTTTTTTGCCTAAGGGACTATACTCAGTTAAGATAAATTTTTAGTTCGGTACGATATTTCACATGATTAGAAACAATTTTGTACAGCTTTGAAATCTGAATACGTTCGAAAAGGCATTTTATTTGTATTCATGTGAAATATAGTACCAAACCAAAAATTTATCTTATCTGAGTACAGGCCTTAACGTCAAAATTATTAATTCATATCTAGTTTTCTAGTTTATCTAGTTAGAATCTAGTTTTCCTCGCATAAATTTAAATGTGTATTTTTGTCTTTAACAGGCTATAACTTTGCCAAATAAACTGATTAAAATGCCATAAAAATCACAAAATTAAATCATATGTTGGACTATATGCTCAGATGGCAAATATATTAATCCAAGAACCGCGCTTGCCTGAACGAGATGATTTATTTTGATAAAAATGCTATAAATCGAAAAATGTCTGTCTTTAGAGGTCAATTTATACACTTACCGCTGTACTTATGTAGCGCCTTTGATTTTTCCAAAATGGATTGATATGTACTTCATCGCAAATAGCTCATAAACTCATATATGCGTGCTTAGTGTGGCCTCCATAAATCCTAGACTGCCAAAAAATCTACTTTTTCGTTTTTCCGCCATATCTTGAAAACAAGAGCTGATAGGACAAAAACAATGATACAGTTTTGTTCAGTGCAATCAATATTAACATAATCAGATAAAAATAGGACTGCACCAAAAACACTGTTGGGCTGTGTAATTGTAGTTCAAAATTTTTAATTGGCATTAAAATGAAATTATTTCAATTTATTCAATTTATTTATTTTATTCATTCCAAAATGATCTTGGGTGGCAGCTGGAGGCACTCTGACCCAGCACAGCGGGTGAAGCCACAAAGTCACGAACAACAGTACATGAAATACGATGAGTTACCATTTCGAGTGCGTTGCGCGACACTCTTCCCTAGTATTTGGTACTTTACTTACCGTTTCCAGAAGAAATACCTGCAATCTGTAAAACAAATGTACACGATTGTATTCAAAGCCGAAATGTTTTAGCAGTTCTTTATTGAGACCTTTGCAAAATTTTTTTAAAAATTGCATTTTTTTATCTCTTATCGGCTTAGGTAAGCATCATTCAAACAAATCATTCTTAGCTGGCGCCATCTATCTATGGTGGAGCCATCTATGTACCAAAACCCAACTAAGGGTTAAATTGTTATACTTCATGACAGGTCCGAAAATATTTTTAAGTTTTGCATTTTATTTTTGGAGAATTTAACTTAAATTTCAATTATAATTTCAACATCATAAAACATAAAACACAATCAACAAATCTCAGTTAAGGGTACTGTACACCTTCAAAAAATTTTTTTTTTTTTTTTTTCTTTGCTTAAACGTTCTATTAGGGTCTTATAAACATCCCCTTAAACTTTCAAGTAGATCCGACAATATTATTATATTACACTGTGGAACACTCAAAATAGCCTGGGACGGGGACCAATAAATTGTGAAACTAGAGGCATCAGGTAGCAACACCTCATACCCAGTTTTTCTTCAGCACGTCAAGTTCGCGTTTAATGGGCACATTTATACTAGCAACACACAACAACAACATTTGTTGCTGGTTAAAAAAATATGAGACCTAAAATTTTCGAAAATTCACCAAAGTTAGAGGGAATTCCCACCATTGTTATTTCGAATTGACCGATTCCTCCTCTTCTTCGTGCCGCAACTTCTGCAAAAGTCATGGTAAATGACGCCTAGGCGTGCTGCGTGTCTGCCAATAAGACAGTGACCTGTGAGGGTCCCCACCAGAAGTGATATGTGTTCCCTTCTGTGACGCAAAAGTGTGTTAGTACGTTTTTGGTCGAATGTTGGTAAGTAAGCCTTGCTACTGCACAGCAGGAAAGGTTTTTCCACCGATTCGTAGCGAGACTCAGTGTTTCATCTTTATGTGGAGCTTAAATGTAGCCATAGGCATACCTATCGTACTCCTCTCTGAAAGGAGCTCGATGGTGGTTCCTATTCTGGCCAGTTTGTCCGCAGACTCGTTACCTTCTATGTTGCGGTGTCCAGGTACCCATATAAGGTGTATACTAAAATGTCGTGCGATCTCGTTGAGAGATAATCGACATTTAGTAAGTGTTTTAGCATTGTTTGTATGAGAGTCAAGTGCTTTGAGGGCGGCTTGACTGTCAGAGTATATAAAAATACATTTCCTTCCTTGACCGTGAGTGTGCTAAGGTAGGTGGCAGCTTCCTGGATGGCTACCACCTCTGCTTGGTACACACTACAGTGGTCAGGAAGGCGGAACGATAAGTTCAAATCTAGGTTGGGAGAGAAAACTCCCCCTCCTACTTTTCGTCGAGCTTAGAACCATCAGTGTAGATGTTAATGGCGTTAGCTCTGCTGTGTCCCAATCGTTTCGGCTTGGGATATAGACGTCGTAAAATTTGTCAAACGTCGTTTGTGGTATGCAGTAGTCTGTACTTAATGGTATACCCGTTTGGTCTTCGAGTATGGTAGCGTGTCCCGAATTGCCCCTGTTCCAGGTATCGGATTCTCTTAGTCTTTAGGCTGTTGTGGTAGCCATTTGCTTAGCTACGAGGTCTAGTGGTAGAAGGTGAAGAATAGTATTTAGCGCTTCCGTTGGTGTCGTTCGAAGAGCGCCGCTGATACAAATTTCCGCACTTCTTTGTACTTTGTGCAGATTTTTCAGGGCTGATTGTTTCGAGTGCTGGCCACCATACTAGAGCTCCGTAGAGAAGTATGGGGCGTATTACGGCTGTGTAAAGCTAATGTACAATGGATGGGGAAAAACCCCATCTACGGCCAATGGCCTTTTACTAGAAAAATGAGCAATGGTTGCCTTTTTTTATACGTTCATTTATGTTGTCATTCCAGAGCAGTTTCTTATCCAGAATGACACCCAAGTATTTGGCATTGTCACCAAATACGAGGCTTACTCCGTTGATTTTAGGCGGGATAAGATCAGGAATTTTGTACTTTCGGGTGAAAAGCACTAGTTCCGTCTTAGCCGGGCTTACGCCCAAGCCACAAGATTTTGTCCACTGAGCAAGTGTTGTCAGTGCGGTCTGCATGAGGTCACACAGCGTTTGAGGAAACATTCCACATTTGAAGATGGCAATATCATCCGCGTAAGCCACCACCTCGTGTCCCTCCGCCCCCATTAGCCGCAGCAGTTGGTTAACTGTTACAACCCACAGAAGCGGAGAGAGAACACCTCCTTGCGGAGTGCCTCTGGTTACACATCTGCGAGCAGTTGCACCGCCAAGTTGGGAGTACACCGTTCTGCTGGTTAGCAATTGTTCGATGAATTCCACCAGCGGTACATCTGCTCCCACATATGTCAAGGCAGAGGTGATGCCGTTAGGTTGGACGTTATTGAAGGCACCCTCTATGTCGAGAAATGCTACTAAAGAAAAGTCCCTTACTTCAAGTGATCTTTCAATCCTTGAGACCAGGGAGTGCAGGGCGGTTTCTGTACACCTACCCTTGCTGTATGCATGTTGGGTGTGTGCTAGATGAGCAGGACTAATAGTTTGCCTCAGGTGTGCATCTATAAGTCTCTCGAGAGTTTTAAGAAGAAACGAGGATAGGCTGATTGGCCTATAATCGTTTGGTTTCACATGTGAAGCTTTGCCAGCTTTCGGTATGAATATTACTTTAGTTTCTCTCCACCTAGTGGGGATGTAGTTGACCTTGAGACAGCTTACATAGATTGTGTAGAGCCAGGTCATTGTGTACCCAATGGTTTGTTGTAGTTGGGCAGGATATATGTTATCGAGACCAGGCGACTTAAATGGTTCGAACGAATCGATAGCCCATTTAATTCTGGTCTCCGTGACAATGGTTTTGTCGCATTGCATAGAAAGGTCGGTTGGCCTAACCTGAGGTATTAAGTTAAGGGAGCATTCTGGGAAGTGAGTGCTTAGCAGAAGATTTAGAGATTCTTCGCTCGAGTCGGTCCAGGTTCCGTCTGTTTTTTGTAAGAGTCCTGGCGAGGTTGGTGAGCTAGCCAGAATCTTTCTGAGCCGTGATGCATCAGGAGTAGATTCAATATTACTACAGTAACGGGTCCAGGAGGTGCGTTTCGCCCTCCTGGTAGCTTTCTTATAAATACGTAACTTTTGTTTATATAACTCCCAAGCGGTTGTTTGGTCATTATATTTGGCTACGTTAAATGTATGTCGACATTCCTTTCGGAGTTTATCTAGTTCTCCGCAGACCACCAAGGTGGTTTAAAGGTGGATTTTATTTTTCTAGGGGGGCAGGCCCTATTGAACGAGTCCGTATACGCGATGGTAAGCGTATCGACAAGTTCATCTATCTGTTTCCCCGTACTTGGTGTGTATGGTGGGGATGGTACAAGCTTTTTAGAGAGAAGTTTGTTGTGTACTTCCCAATTGGTCTTTTTTGGGTTCTGTATCCTTTTGGGTGAGGGACACTTATTTGTTAGTACGTCCTCTATGTATCGATGATCAGAGAAGGAGTGCTCTGGGAGCACCTTCCATGATATCAATCGGTCACAGAGGTCTTCGGAGATAGAGGGTTATATCTAAAACCCTCTCTTCTAAGTTCCCTTTGTTGGCAACATGCAAGTCTGTCTGTAATAGGTAGTTGTACAGTGACTCACCGCGCCCATTTATATCTGAGCTGCCCCATTGAGTGTGGTGTGCGTTGGCATCTTGTAAGATTTTAAACATATTGAGATGCTGACCAACAAAATGAGTTCTCAAGAGATGGTAATATGCATCTAAAAACCGCGATAGTGGGTACCACATTGGAAAGCACCTATTATCAAGTCAATATAGGCAATAAACTAGACATAAAATAGACCGAACTGCGTTTTCAGTTGTACTAACAAAGCCTTGGTTCGCGGTTTATAGGCATTTTTATACTGGCAATTGCCTTAGAACAACATTGACCATTTAGGTAAAACAAGCTTCACTAAAATTATGATATTAATCTTATTAGTAGAGTGCTTCATTACCAGCAGAAAAACAGATCATGTCATTAAAATACTTCAATTCAAGGCATCTTAACGTTTCGCGGTTTGTCCACCAAAGACATTTTAAAACAAAATTTTACTTTTTCCTAGTGCAAATGACGAATTTTATTCATAGAATTATTTGCATAATTTTCGAGACGCCCTTGATACCCAAGTGGTCAATGTTGTTCTGAGGCAATTGCTTGTGCAATGATACCCATAGCCCGCGAGCTAAGGCTTCGATGGTGAATCTAAAAACGCAGTTCGGTCTATTTTGATCTCTAGTTTATGGTTTATATGAACTCGATAATGGTTGCTGCCAAATGTGGTACCTATTATCGCGGGTTTTCGATGCGTGTTACCATCTCTTGAGGACTCATTTTATTGGTCAGCATCTCAATATGTTTAAAATCTTACAAAATTCCATCGAGTTGTTTTCCATTAATCCGATTTTCTAAGTTAGACTTCTATGGGCGGGGTACTAACCGCTTGTTCATTGGAGGCGGGAATTTGGTAAAACAATTGTGGTGACTCCCTTCATCTTTGGTGAATTTTCCAAAATTTTAGCTCTTATCTTTATTTGACCAGCAACAGATGTTGTATGTGTATGTTGCTAGTATAAATGTGCCCATTAAACGCGAACTTGACGTGCTCAAGAAAAACTGGGTATGAGGAGTTGCTACCTGATGCCTCTAGTTTCACAATTTATTGGTCTCAATCCCAGGCTATAAAAAAGTTGAATTTTTTTCCACAGTGTTATATATTGCCCATGACAGCGGTCGCCGCCGCCTCCAGCATAACCACCTATGATACCAAAAGAATCAGCACATCCTCGCATTCAGTGAAGGATCAGCAATAGTAGCAAGACTAATCCTCGCTGGTTGTCATACAAATCAGCAACAATGCGACTGCGTTCGACGACATTCGTCGTCGGGCGACCAATGCCCGGCCGAGCCTGGTTTGGTTCGAAAATAATCTTCTCATCGACTTCAGCAACAAAATGTAATAGACCAAAAACCAAAGTCTCTATTCGGGGTACAATGCCCAGAACAACAGACGCAGCCATCACAGCGCTCAACCAAGACATCGATTTTGAAGGTGTCCTTGCTCAGCTTATCGACGTCGCCAGGACACCAACGAAAAACAGCACAAAGAGTAGGTAGTACGTACTACGTACAACGTTTCTAACCATGTAGGGCCCTGTGGAACTCCAGTAGCTGATCGCCCCCAACGAGCGCCTGACCTGGTCACTGGGGAGGCAGCTGTGGCATCACCGATCAATCCCTTCAGTCGATAGCTGCAGTCACCTATCGATATTAATGGCAAGCTATCGATATAGGCGAGTGCGATCGCTGACCGTCTTAGATCTTTCCGCTGAGTTTCGTCATTATCGCCGCGACTTAATTCTCTTCAATGTAATAGGGAGTAATATTATAATTTTAAAAAGTAACACTGAAATTTATTTTTCTATCTTTAAGAAAATTCAGTCAAGGGCTGAAAAAATGTCTTAAATATATAAAAATTATTTCCACATTTAAGGTCGATTATAAGCCTTAACCCTTTCTTAAATATAGAAAAATAATTTTCTGCGTGTAGTTACTAAGGACAGCTAAATGTTCAGAGTACTGGCGCTATCTATTGTTTAAGTTATGACCAAAAGAAAGTTCGCTGCCCCCGAGCAGCAGCAGCGCTACTACTGCAAGTACAGTCAGGCTTAACTGACTTTCTTACTTGTTTTTTCCACAGAAAAAGCTTTTAATGCCAAATTTTTGAGTTTGAGAGCTTCGGATTTTTAAAGCAAATGAAATTTAATTTATGTCGAAATATTGAAACAAATTTTGCCTGTGAACGAACTAAAGCATTTTTAGATCTTTTAAGTGCAGCATTTAAGTGAAGGCATCTCTCGCCAAAACTGTGAAAATTCGAAAGAACTTTATTCACGAAAAGCATCTATTCATATCCAACCCTAGTCCACTGTACCTATAATAGCTAATTTCAGAAAAGATCACCCCGGATCATTTCCTCATAACAGCTCTATAATTATACGAAAGCATGAACATCTAATTATACTTTTATTATTTTACCTCATATATCTCAGTAATACTATTGTTCACTTTATTCCAGTTTTTCATCAAAAAACAGGTTTTAAAAAACCTTATAAAATTGCTTAACAAACCAAAAGAAAAACTAGCTTAATATTAATTACAATTACCGATTACTTTTAAGGGGTTATTGACACCGTGCCATACTTTCATATTTAATAACAAGATTTTATTTAATTGTTTGTTGCTTCTAAAAACTTATCTAAACCAATTTAAGTAGCGTTGACATAAAGGAACCAGAAAAAAACTTATTATTTAATAGTTTCTAGAGATAAATAAATGCCTGGGCGTGTGAGTGTGTGCTTAATGTACATAATGCCGGTGGTACTTGTCCAAGCTACCGTTAGATGGTGTGATGTGTACTTATGAGTTTTGGTCAATGACCTCAGTTAGATGAGGCCCACAGCATGAGGAGTCCAGACTACACTAAAGGCACGATTGAAGACCCTTCTCAGTTTGTACAAGCCGAAGAGCAACAGCCAATAGCAAAATATGAGAAGAAAAATACCCACAAAGGTCACCACGCAACGTTTGGGATTGTGCCAATACAAGAAGGGATACACATACGGATTGCCAAATCTGTGAAGGAAAAATTAAATATGATCAGCATTTAACAAGTGATCATGCGGGTCTACTTACTCATCTGTGCCACCACAAAAGTGATAAATGACCGTGAATACAAAGTAAACCATAGCCAAGGCCATGGTATGCATCAAATGTAATAATCTCAAAGGAAATGCAACAACCAGAAAATCAATCAGCATCATAATCGAGTTCAAGCCATGTGTGATAACGCTGATTACAGGAAATCGCTCCGGTTTGTCTGCAAGTGGAACATAAGTTAACCTTTTACTCAAATCAAGATCGCAGCACCCAGATACTCACTCATTTTGCCATGCAGAAATACCCAGTAAACGGTGGAGATAAGCAACGACAATGTCAGTGACATATTGTACAGCACCCAATAGATTTTCAAGCCCAGTGTTGTTTTTGCCTTCTGGCCAGACTCTTGAACCAGACTACGAGTATTCCTTAAATCAAAATGCCAGTGGGTGACCATCACGGCCGATATGAGGAGCGTGATGGTGCTTAACCCAAATCCCCAATTGGTCATGTAAATGAAAAATTTGCCATCATGGAATTGTATAATCATGCGCATAATGTAAATGCCCAGAAAGAAGAGCGCCCAGATCCATCGATACAGTAAATATATGGAGTTGATTTCATATTTTTGCCACTGCAAGAAAAAGATGGAATACAAAAGTTAGAGCTGAGTGGAAGCTTTAAATCAAAAATAATTAACAATTTCAAATGTAACTATATTTTTATTTAAATTTTATTGATTAATAAATTACAAATAAAACACAATCGAGAAGGCCAAGCTAACTTCGTCTTTGCCGAAGTTTTTATACCCTTGCAAATGTTTTAATACATCAGAATTTAAGATAGTTCCTATGGCAGCTATAAGATATAGTCATCCGATCCGATCGGTACCGACATATTAGCAGTGTGCAGTAAAAAGAAGACTCTGTGCAAAGTTTCAGCTCGGTAGCTTAAAAACTGAGAGACTAGTTTGCGTAGAAACAGACTGAATGGCGGAATCTTTATTATGGACTGAAAAAACTATCTCTGACATTTAATTTTTAAAGATACGTAGTTTCATACAAATGTTGGCCGCGCCGCAAATGGTCCATTAGGATGGTCCAATTTTAGATCACCCTCTCCAGCAATGCTACGGGTATCGAGCGAATTACGCGAGTAATGTTATCGACGAAAACTTTTGACTTCATGTAACGCCAGTGGAAATAGTCCAGTGGTGTGATATCATCTCGCTCACTTACCTTAATACTGGCATTTGAGAAAAACACGTTTAAAGTTCTCAATGGATTTAACCCAGAAAAAATGGTTCTTTTAGTTTCGAGTTAATTAATAAAAATATTATATATTTAGAACGCTTATTAATAAAACATGAAAATATGATGTCTTAACTGAAAGCCGATGTAGGTTTGCTCAATATCGACTTCAGGACAACTGAGATATGACGTTATATAACAAACTGGGCCAAGGAAATATAAATTTCGGTTGAGCCGAAATTAGCCCCTCCCTATTTTTATACCCTGTTCTCATTAAAAATGAGAAAAAGGGGATCATGAAGTTGTGCAAATGTATGTAACAGCCAGAAGGAAGCACCTCCGAGCCCATAAAGTATATATATTCTTGATCAGCATCAACAGCCGAGTCGATTAAGCCATGTCCGTCTGTCTGTCTGTACACTAAGAAAAAAACGACCGTTCAAAACCCAGCACAAGTGTGCTCCTATTTGAACGATCTCGTTCGTGAATTATCGTTCCCAAGACAAACCCGACGTTCACGAAAAGCACCACTAATAAGCTTTTTTACTAAAACTGGCACAAACATCACAACAGAAACGCGAAAATGGCGCATTGAGAAATGTTTTGTATTCTAGAATAATTATTAATATTTAAAAACAAAAAGAAAAAAGCAAAATAAGCAAAAAACACCAAAAAAATCTTCGGGTACACGCTGACTCGAGCTCTTGGTTTTTCCAAGTAAAACATTCAAGGCAAAGCCTTTAACAAAAAGCTTTCAGTCAATTTGGTGAGCTTTGGCTTTGCCTTAATAATGCAGTTCGCCGCAATGTCTCGAGCGAGGTCGGTAGCCGGGTGGTAGCGAAGCCGACTCTTGCACTTAGCAGTGCGAAGATATGAGTTCGATCCCCCGAGAGAGAAGACAAAAAGTCAATAAAATAAAAAAAGAGGAAGTCAGAGAGAGAGAACTAATTTAATATAAAAATAATTTAATATAATATATACTTTTGAAACAAAAATTTATTTTTTTTTTGAAATTCATTTAAAACATTTTTTTTTCGTGTGTTTTTGTGAGCACAAAATGTTCTTAAATCATGCCCAAGCCGTTCATAAAGTTAGCCCAAAATGTTCAATAAAAAAACTATTTGTCAACGAATGGGCTTGATTTTGTAGATTTAGAACGAATTTTTTTTTGAGTGTATGAACGTCTCTATCTCACCCCCCATTTTGGCATGTATGTAGGTGTATTCTGTACCCACATCGAGTTTGTTTTAGATTTGGAAAATTCCTCCTCCTCCATCTTTTATCAGCGAAAAACTGTCTTTATATCTGTATAAACGCGTGGATCTCACAGACTATAAGAGGTGGAACCACCAATTTTTGCATGTTTGAAGGTGTATACTGTACCCAGATCAAGTTGGTTTCAGATTTGGAAAATTCCACCTCCTCCATCTTTTAGCAGCGAAAAACTGTCTCTCTCTCTCTGCATTAACGCGTTCTAATCTCAGAGACTATAAGAGGTAGAGCCACAAATTTTTGCATGTATGTAGGTGTATATCGTACCCAAATCAAGTTTGCCTCAGATTTGGCAAATTCCTCCTCCTTCTCCTTCTAACCGCGAAAAACTGTCAGAGCTAAAATTTTTAAGTTTGAACCTAATGATTGTGTATATATTCTATTCTGTATACCACTACAAGATCCGAGCAAAAAAACCGAAGATATGCAAGTGCGCCTCCCTAATTATTCAAATAAATTTTAAAATAAAAAGAGTTCAAAGCTATAGGAACCACATTACTTGGAACAGGGTATTTTGCTGTCGGGGCACTCGACCGCAACACTCTTACTTGTTTGAAATAAATATTTTATATAAACTGGCAGGTAAGTTTCTGAATGTAGGAGGCTATGGGAGGAGGCAATGCGAAACACAAGTCCTGGATCCACGAAACACGCACAGAGCAATAGATTCATGCATTTTCTATGGTCTAAGAGTACAGAAACTCCATAGAAGGGTTTTGCAGTATGCAGCTATTTTTTGGTGGCAACGAAAATCGCGCTCTCTCCGCTCGCACAAAGTTGAGAGAGTAAAAATCTAAAAAAATAGAATGCACTTGCTTGTATAATTAAACACAACGATCAAGCTTGCGAATACGCGTGAACATATACAGTCGTAGGTTGTCACTGTATGCGTATAAGAGAGCGGCTGGCTCTAGAGCGCTCTCTATCTGGCTTTTGAACAAAATTTCAAGAGAGCCTGGAGTCAGTTCCAAAGCCAACACGAAAGAATTGTGTGCAAAAAAATCGTATGGCGTTACTCATCTTCATATTCTAACTTCTTTGGTCAAACCGTGTCAAAAAGCTGACACAAAAAGGTGAAAATAAGCGTTTTCTTTAGAGCGTCACATCAGATGAGACAACCAATCATGCCCTCACCAGGAAGGACAAATGCCAGACAAACCCTGAAGTTCCCTATCCGAAGGACTTTTGGGACTTGGGCACAATCTGTCAAGGATCGAGCTGAGAAGTTTGTGAAAAAACTTAAGGAGGGACTTACGCTGTTAATAAGGAGAGTGGAAAGTGTCATTAACACAACACAGGAATTCTTTTTTACTTGTTTTGAAATAATTACACTCAGAAAGAAACCAAGAACTTTGTACTTAAATCAAGTACGAACGGTGTCAATAGTACGGTAAGTAAGCAAATACTTGATTCAAGTACAAAATCCTTATCAAGTACGATTTTTTCAATTCCAAAATACTTCTTTGAAGACTGTTTTGGGATACTTTAAGTACATTTCGAACTATTATTAAATCTTTACTCTCAAAATATGTGCAAAAAGGTTCTTCATCGAAGTCTAAAAATTCAAAAGTGAACCACAAAACATGTTTGAAGCAAAATAATACTTCAAAAATAAGTACAAAATGTTCTAGGTCTAATCCAATAAATGTCTCTATAAATATTAAAATCCAAAGGAAAATGAATTAACCAAAGACCAAGATGTTTATACTGTGAGTCGGAAATCTACCCACACTCCATTACCAAAAAGTTAGAACCAGGAGGCAATTTCAAGAACAGATTCAACTTAAAATAATTCTCAGTTTTCGTAGCACACGTTCGGATCTTGCATAGTAAGTCTGTTCTGTACATAACCAAAATTTTGTACTTGAACTAACTTTTCTTAAAACTGTAGGCTAAAGTACGAAATGTACTTGATTTTAAACGTTTGTTCTCATTTGAATATTTTAACAATCCTTTTTCTATTCAGTATTTTCGTCTTATTCTCCCCGCGGGAACTATCCGTCGCTTTTTTCTGAGTGTATGATCGACAGCTGACTACGTTTTGAATTTAAGATATATCTAACTTTTTTTGTAACGAGTTGCAAGTTTATTTGCCAAGGTAGGTAAAGTGTATCTTAACAGAAGTTAACATTTTTGTTTAGATGACATTTTCATTTGCAACCAATTATTTTATTGAGGTCATGCATAAAGAACTTTATTAGTCATATTTCTAACGCCCTAAAAACTTTCATCATAATTGTCACGTTTCTCCTTCTTTTTTTATTGTTTGAGAATTCCTAATTGAAAACGTCAAAAAACAAAAACACTTCCTCCCAGCAACCAGAACTTGTCCATCTGTTTGAACCTTTTAAACTCATTCCGCCAGCAATTCAAGAAACGTTCTTAATTTTGTTATTAATCGCATTTAAAATTAGAGATCCTAAAAATGGTAAAACTTTGTTTGATTTTTGCATACACTGGTTCAATCTTTTATCTAATATTTCACGTAATTTACTTTTCGCATCGGTGTACCTAATACGAGCTTTAATAGCGTACAGAATAATTGCCGAAGAACACCTAAATTAGAAGAACGGTTTTTCAACAGTGAACGATTTTTTTACCAAAAACCCACGGGGTGACGATAGCTTTTAAAAATACTTTACCTCAACCAAAAATTTAAAATTTGCATGTTATTGAAATATTTGCTCAATAAATCAGGAACTTTGAAAAAAATATATTTTTCCTTTTACTCTTATCTCTCTTTTTTGCCTTAACAAGCAGTCTGTTTAACAGTCGCTAAGTTTAATTATGCAATTTCAGAAACATAAAAAACAATTCAAATTAATCACTCACCTTGTTGCTCCGAGTAATTAATTCAACAAGACTAAATAGTAATTTGCTCCCTTATCATACACTGGTGATTTTTATCAGTTGTTGAAGCTGTCAATTAATGACGTAGCTAATACACGTGTTTATCTACTCATTTAATTTGATTTGTTATATTATATTTTGATCATCTGAAAGCTAAGAAAAAATAAAAATAAACAATTTGTTTTTGTTTACGTATTGATAAGAACTTTTTGCGAGTGTCAGTTTAAGTTTGCCTTGAAAAAATAAAACCAAAATCGATCAGAACATCAGACTATCTAACACATTTAAATGCAAAATTTGGGTTGAACTCTGGCTCTCGATGTAAATTAAATGCGAAACAATTTACTTCCTTATTTTGTTTAATTATGTTGACTTGCACAAGCCGCTAGGCACTTGCTTAACACTGGCGTGACGAATTAAGGGGCGCTACTTTTGGGGGAGTTTTTTTTTTTCGTACGTACTAGGTGACTTTATTTCCAAATTATCCAATAACAGATTCCCAATCGAAATTGTATTAAAAAGAACCTATCTATATGGACGGAGTTAAATCAAGAGAGAGGGCAGAAAAATGTAAACGAAAACTAAACATTATCGGTTGAATTCATGCTTTTAAGAAAGGCAGACCAGAAGGAAACAAGATACATATGTGTAAAATTAGGCACATAAAATAACATGCAGCGAGCAGACATTAAGGTGATTATTTCGAGACCGTAAAGACACAAAAACAATTTTTTTTGTAAAAGCATAGCTGTTAAATAATCGTAATCATTACATATTTGATTATTTTTTTAAAGGCAAAATAATGATTACATTACGACTATTTTTTAGTTTTACTCGATTACTAATTGATTACTTTCAGAAATAATCAAAATAAAATCAGGATTATTTAGGATTACCAAAAAATAATCAAAAATAATCAAAAAAGTAATTCGACTACTTTACAAGATTATTTTTGAATATTTTTGATTATTTAACAAAAAAAAGGCATAGCCAGATTTGTGGCCCTCAATGATTTTATATAGCAATTTAACTGCCCACTGAACTTGTCGGAAATGGCGTAGAGGTTAAGGCCTATGACTGAAAGGCAATGAGTCCTAGGTTCAAGTCCCAGTTTGGGACATGCATTTTTTTTTTTTTTTTGTAATCTAGAATTTTAAAACAATTGCATTAGCTCCCGTGTACCAGTTTATGCTATTAAGCACAGCAAGGAAAATATGTATTGTTTCTTCTTTTCATTTCATAGTGTAATGGCCTGCATTATAACTCCCTCCAGGACTAAGTTGACAAAGTACATTTACGTCCATTTATGAACGATTGAATAAGCAAGAAGACATCCCAGTTGGATTAGTCAAGAAAATATTGCGTGTTTAATGGGATATGAGTGATAAGAGTGTCAGACTGCAGAATAGTATTACCATTAGCGATGGGCGCGGGAAGAAAATTCGTTTCAACACTCCTGCAGGAAATCGGAAAAAAATGCAAACAAGGAAGCATTTTGAAGGTGGGTTTGTAGTGTTAAACGTAAAAATAAAGTAAAAAAGAAATTTTTACTTATTTGAAACCAACTACAAACTGTGTTGAGTAACAGAATGTTGAGAATTTTATTGAAAATAAGTAATCTGTTTGTTTTTCATCTGCATATAAAACATTATTTTTTTTATAAAACAAAATCGTTTCCAAACCCATGGACAGAATTGATAAATACTTTAGGGGCTCGCGCCATAGGAAATAGTTTACGGAATTCCCTTGTGGTGTTAACAGCACAAGTGACGCGGACCATTCAGATTACGAATACTGACAGCATCTCAATTTATTTTTGAGGAAAATCCGAAACTATCAGGGGTGTTCTAGAAATCTCTAGAGATTTTCGTATAAACGATTGCCTTTCGAACTAAACTTGGACTACTTTATTTGCAAAGTGCCAAGAATCAGACCGCCTACTAGATTATGTGGAAGGAAAACCGTACGCATCAAATCTACTTGGCTTTTAGCAGGCGGTTTCGAATCGCTCAACTTTTGTCATCTAATCTAGTAGCCGGGCATATTTGAGCCCTAAACATATAAATTCAAACAGCTTTAATATGAAATGCTAAGGTTTATACGAAAACCTCTAGAGATTTCTGGAACACACCCGTATGTGTCCTTTTTAAAGCACATAAAATATACACGATATTGAGCCAGCTAACAACTATTTCTTAAATAGCTATAAACAGGTAGCTAAACCTAGCTGCGTTTTTTTTTTCAAATAACCTAAAAGTTGCCATTTTTTAAGAAAATTGAAGAACCATCTAATAATATGAATTTGAAATATTTTTTTTGTATGTTTTGCTCGAAAATACACAAAAGGATCTAGACCAGGGGTGCCCAAGCTCATTCCGTAAGCCGCGCATTCGTTGTTGTATTACGAAAAGGAATATATCGCACGTATAGCCTTCACGCATGCCCTACGGCTACGTATAACAACAAATAAATTTATATGCTTTCTCCGAGCGATGGTTTTGTTATTGCTGCGTGCGGAGCTGCACCAACAACTTCATATGTGTCTCTTTTTCTCTCCCTCCTATGTCTTTTGCAAATTCGAAAGCAACAACAATAATGTGTATGCGTCGTCAGCATAGGTTAGCGATTGGCCTCGATCGCTTTTCGCTATTCACGCCGACACACACAAACAAAATCGGGTTCTCTTTTTATTTCTCGTAGTTATTGTTGCTTGAGATATATTTTCTTCATTTGTATTGGTGTCCTGTCGGCCGTAAACTCATTCTGGGCACCCCTGGTCTAGACGGGATTTTTTATATTTCCTTTATAATTGAACAGATTACATCAAATTTAACTGATCTTACCCAATGTTGTGTTATTTCTTATCATGCCCGTGAGATAACGTTGAAAATTCTTTTTGATGAGCATTTTTATACCCTTTACTCGTATTGTAGCAAAAAGGGTATACTGAAGTCGCCCAAATACATACATTACAGACAGATGGAAATCGACCATATAAAGTATATACGTTGTTGATCATCATCAACAGCCGAGTCGATATAGCCATGTCTGCTTGTTCGTTCGTCCGCCTGTCTGTATGAATACTTAGATCTTAGAGAACAGAAAATCTAGAGCAACCAAATTTGAAATGTTGACTCCCATTGTCTGCAAGCAGATTAAGTTTGTTTCAAATTTTTGCCAAGTCCACTCTCGCCCCTCAAAATAAAAAATGTTTAATACCTTCCACAATTTTCAAGATATTGACTTTTGCTTCGGGCTCACATTAATATACCCAAAATCTATAATCTCCGAAATTTTCAATAATCGGGTTATATATAGCGGAGTTTAAAGAACATCACCTTTAGACATATATTAGGGCTTGGTGATATTAAAAATGTGATGCCCATATTTCGGCTTTCCAGAGCGATTGATGTATCAGTCGGTAAAATGAGCCACTCAATATTAAAATTCAAATATAATAATGTCTGTCGATTTTACTGCCAACTTTAATTGCAAAGATGTTGCTGTAGTTGTCCCAACGGAAAGAGGACTGTTGGCTGTCACTCACATGCTGAAAGTTTCATTTATTACTTAACTAATGCAAGATACTTATCAGGCATTCTCTATTCCGCAGCGATTTTACCCAAAATTTATGAATCGAAACTGTCTTAACTTTAAAATATTTTTTAGTGTAGGAGTGAATCGTAGAAACGAGGTTCTTAAGTAGAAAAAATAATAATAGTTTTATTTGTATTTTTTCTAAAAAATATTATTTTAAATAATTTTCCAGAAAATAATACACTCAGCTCGACAGCAGTGAGCGATAATGTTTAGAACTCACTTAAAAAAACCCGTATTTCTCAACTTATGCAGACAAAAAGTTCGGGGTCTTATCTTAACGATTTTAACTGTATATTATTTATTTTAAATAAATAAAAAAAGATACGCTTCATCTTGGACTTTTTTCAAACTTTTAGATAATTTGTTTTAGGGTTGGAGGAATTTCCAGGATAGATTTAAAGCTGGCGCTACAATGCAAACTACATAAACCATCTTAACTTTGTTCAATTCTATCAATGGCAATTTTTTTCCTGTCTCTAGCTACTGTGGTGCCCAAGATAATGCAATTAAAAAAATTGCTTATCAAATATCTGAAGGACATGGCATAGAAATAACCCAACATTGGGCCAGTCAGTTTGTTTTAAAGTAATCTATTCAATTATAAAGGTCATTTCTAAATTACCGTCTTTAGGCTGCACCCCTTCCCTTAATATTCTAGATAATTATTAATAAATACAACAAAAATTATTTTTATTTTTCTACTTAACAATAGTACATCTTTAAAGAATAAAAGTGCTGGCGAAGAAAATCAAAATACTAAAGCTGAAACCTGTTTAGTACAGATACCACTAAACATTTTCGTAAGATTTTGAAATTAGAAATTCGTTTGCGTTGTCGAGCGAAAAATCAAATATTTTCAAATATTTATGTTTGTACTTAAGCTACTAAACCGATTTGAAAACAACAAGCCTTAAGGGATTATTGGAAATTCAATAACCTTTCGATTCATACCTTGCTTAACTCTATCTAACGTTTCGGAATTTGGATTTGACTTAAAATGTAAGTGTACCTACCAGAAAACTCATATTTAAAAACAAAAACATTAAGTTAACAAAAAAAAATTAGATTCCAATCTACATATATATTGAAAAAACTGTCACCATTGATATCGCCCCGATGGTTTAATAATATTTTTTACAAAAGTACGTCCACACCACCATTTAAGATCTGTTATTTGCTTACAAATAGATAACAAAATTTAAACACTAAAAAAAGAGGAAATACCTGCGATCTGTAAAACAAATCTACACGATTGTATTCGAAGCCGAAATTTTGTTTTTGAAGTTCTTTATTAAGACCTTTGCAGAATTTTGTTAAAAATTGCATTTTTTTTCGTTATGCCTCAGTGTCTGCTCGTTTGTCCCAGGCGCGAAAGACCCTAAAACCTTTTTTGTCGGCTTAGGAAAGCAACGACGACGAAAGCCGGCACTGATCTTGAAAAAAGCGGTGAAGTGGAATCGGAGTAAGTAAAATTGGAGGTATTTGCACTTGGCACGCGCACACGCTGGCAGCACACTCAACTAACTGAAACACGGGGAGCAGCGCGTCTGTAGCCCCTTGAAGACCGATACCGACTACCGGACCCGATGACGAAACTCCGATTAGAAGCGTGTTCACAGCAAACAGAAATGACACAGCAGCGGCTTGGTTATGCGTTCGTTCATTCGTTCTTTCTGAATGCCTAACGGGAAATGCGAAAATTTTATATTGACAAAACATGCTTTATACGCGCCACGATCGACGCCCAAAAACAATAACAAAAGAACCTATAAAATTAGAGCCTACACTCAGAAAAAAATATTACCTAAAAATGTTAAAAATTGCCTGAAATTTAAGTCCATATGACCTAAAATGACAGCCAAGGAATATATGGACTTAAATTCAGGACTCCATTACCTAAAGTTTTCTTAGCAATAAATTTGATTTTTAGGTAATATGTGTACTAAAATTGAAGGCAAAAACGTATTTTTAGGTAAAAGAAAGGCCTACATTTTCGTCAATAAATTTGCTTTTTAGGTAATATGTGACCTACAATTTTAGGCACCGTACGCCCTTAAGTTGTTAGTTATAAAAAGGCCTACATTTTTGACAATAAATGCCCTTATACTATATTATTTTTAAGGTAGTAGAACATAACCATAATTTAAGGCAGTAATATCCAAAAAATGTATGTATATAAAATAAAAACAATTTCATTTTGTTTGTTTCACAAATACTTAAATTTTATTTCACAAAAATTTTTGTTTTGTACATATTAATTTTTATACACACGACAGTATAGAGAACAAGTGCAATTCACGGTCAAAGGCAAAAAGGGACAGAAAAACACAAATGTATGTATGCACTGCTCGCATGCGTCCACACAGGCACAAACAAGAAGAAGAAGCTCAGCCAGCAATTTAGCAAACGTTAAGCAAACCAAGCTTAATGTAAGATTGCTTTTGCAATCGTTGTTGTATGGCAGCCTACGACATTTACAAAACACTTGCTAAAGTAAGCTATTAGCGCATGTCGTTTCGACGACCGAGAGAAATTTCGTGCTCGCTCTCTCTCTCTTTCTCGCTCTATTAGAAAAACTTCTGATCTTTTCGTTCTACGTGCTACCTTGAGCAAAGAGAAGAAAAAAAATGTGTATCTCATTTTCGTTGTCTTCCTTGAAGAGCGAACAAGTGAAAGTTTTTCTTTAAAAAAAGTAAATGCGGGCTTAATTTTATTTAATGTCAGCAGCAATAATATTAGGAAAAAATTAAGAAAGCATATTATTTACAATTGTCAACATCAAGTGCAAGAAAATTTACTGCGGGCAGGCATTCGTGCATTCACTGTCGCTTCTGCCATTCGTCGTAAGTAGGGTTGTCGAAAATTTCAAAAATATCTATATCGATATTTTTGGCGATATTGAAAAAGTATCATTTCGATATAAATATTTTGGTGTCAAAAACATCGATATTATCGATATTTTCGATTTTTTTCAATAAAAGCCCGGCTCTTAACAATGAACAGGTCTATTGAGTTAATTGAGGCGTCATTTGACGCGTAATAAGAACTACAATCTGACTGCGCAAAAAAATATAGATTTAATGTATATTTATTAAATTAACAAAAGATATTTATTCTGAAAACTTTTTCATGAATTTAAATTTTTTAAACGAAAGCAGTGTTTACTTTTTTAATTCATCATCTTTCAAACTAGAGCATTCGAACTACAAAGCATAAATAAAATTTTATTCAGTTAAATCTTCGAAACTTAAAAACTTCTGATTTTACCAATAATCGTTAGACAAAGATTTTAGGAAGACGCGTTGAGTTATGTGCTCATCGGTCATTCGGCTTCTGGTGTCAGAAACCACACTTTTTATAGCCAATGCCAATCGTGGCACGGAGCTTCCCGGTGTAATAAGATATGACAATGCCAAGTCAGAAAGCACTGGGCAAACAACGGTAAATTTCAATAGTACTCCAATAATTTATTCTCCTGTCCTGGTGGTTGTTGAGATATCATGGCAGTATTGTGATCAGCGAAGAGCGATCCTTCAAAAATTACATCTTCAGATGTCGCACACTTGTATTTAAAGGGAGAACAATATGTGTGCAGCATGAATATAGGCGACTGCCACTGTTTGACGATAGTAGTCATGCTGCAATCATGTTATTCTTCACTGTTTTTAAAAATTAGCTGCATTTCAGACAAGCATCTCCATGCTTTGCGATTAAGTGCGCCTTTATGTTTGTTGAGTTGCCATGGTCCTTACAACTTTTTGCACAGTCTACAGTTAATAAAACAACTTTTAAACATTGTGCCTTACATGTCCAGAGCACAAGAAACAGTTATTCGCAGCATTGTGACTGAAGGCTAAAACAAAAATATCCCCGAAAAATATCACCAAAAAATATTCGATATCCGATATATCGATAATGATATTCTTCATTTTGGGCAAAAATATCGATATTTCGATATATCGATAATATTTTCGACAACCCTAGTCGTAAGTAACAATGCTTACTTGCAGTTTAAAGTTTAACTATTTACATTTATATTAAAATTCTATTACAGAGACTTTCACTCTCATATTAAGAAAGGAAGAGGACTTTGTATTTCCCCTTAAAGCAGGGAAAACGCTATTTTAATTAAACTTTAATTTTTGAATAATAAAAATAAACAACCAGAACACTCACAAAATAAATGTTAAAAACGCTTTTTATTTCACTTACAATACGTGTTTTGTAACCGTATTTACAAAGCTTGTGGAAAAGCTCGATACCCAAAAATGAATAAGAAACATGTTTTGCAGCTGAATTACTTGTTTTTCAAGCGTATATTTTATAAAGATGGGTGCGTTTCGATTATAAAATGCTTACTTTGATGCGTTTTATAAATGTGCAGCGTTTTATAAGCGTTTTGCTTATATTTGAACGCTTATAAAACGTGTATTTTTATATGAAATTGTTTGCTGGGAGATCATACATTTGAGGAATGTATGGTGTTTGTTTGATTTTGTTTGAGCCGTATACATATAAATGAAAAATAATAATATAACAGAACGTGCATTGTTCATTTATGTACTTCTTCTTGTTCCAATCCCGTTTACATGTATTATTGTTATCCACTTCACTTATTTCACAAAACAAAAAATTTATTTACTTGTAAAATGACAACCGTCCGGCGCGTGCAGAGAGAATTCGGTGACAAGCTATTATGTGGCGTAGTGTGACCAAAGTTACAAACTAAGTTTAACCACAACCAAATTCAAATATTCATATCATATGAAAAAGTCGTACAATTTTTATTTGTTAATGACTTAATTAATTAATATCTTTCAAACCATTGCCATTTAGTGACTGATATTTCATGGTGGTAATCAGCTGAACAAAATTATATATGAACATTTATTAATATTATTAAATAATTTAAATTGGTATAGTTAATATTATTATTATTCTTAAATGTATAAAATATATTCATTCTTAACGTTAAATAACCTCTTTGTAAATATTTGTTTATATTTGAAATAATAATGCAAAGTTTAGGAAAATGGCATAATTTTAAGGCAAAGGATTCCTAAAAAATGTTACCTAAAAACAGATTTTTTAAGGAAATTATTGCCTGAAAATCAGATTTTAGGTAATAAAATCCATTTTCCTAAAATTTAAAGGAAATTCTTTCTTCTGAGTGAAGCAAGTAAATTAAATTAAGTGCTAAAAAGAGTGTCAAATAGCAGAGGCGATCGTTAATGTGGGAATCATTTTATATGATATCAATGATATTAACAGCATCATCATGATCATCCTGAACTTGAAGCCATAGGGGTCGATCAATTAAGAGAAATTTGTGTACAAATAAAACTGAAATGATTCAAATATAATTGACCTACATACATTGCTTGATATCAGACCTACATATAGAAATAGCGCGATAATAAAAGTAAGGAAATGTTTTGATCTTATCTAGATAAAGGAAAGAGAGAGGGAGAGCGAGACACAGAAATACTTTTAGGTTTTAAAAATAGCTGTTTAATTGGTACAAAATGGAATTGGACTTACCATAACTCACCTACATTTGAAGTTTGGGTTATTAACCTCACATAAGTCAGCTTCTGATAGATGCCAACCTTTCATTGTTATTGTTGCTGGTTCCAACCAGTGCACACTGGTCTTAAGTCCATAACGCTTAAAGCAAATTAGACAACGAGATCGTTATTTATGGAGGCGTCACGAAAATCTCTTTCAAACAAATTCCAACCCAAAATCAAAACTCGGTTTTAACTCTCTCTTATTTTATTAGGAGATTGAGCAAAATTGACCACCCAAAAAATGATTATTTACGAAGTTTATTTTGGAAACAACGTGTTTTCTCTGGATAGGTTGGTGCAAATGAAATACATATTTGATTTGTTTAAAAATTGTGTTTCAATAATTGTTTGCATAATCAAATAAGGCTGTCGTATCAATTAAAATCATACTCAGCTGGTGCCATCTATCTATGGTGGAGAAAATTAAAACCAAACCTAACCTAAAGCCAAATTGCAGTTTTTTAAAGTGCTGCGCCAACTTGCTGCAGACTTATATGACACCGAGATATGCGCGAGAACTTATGCGCCAACTTATATGCTGTAAATATATACCACCTACTACTCTCATATAGCTAAGGCTAACTGAGTTAATCTGGATTTGATCATCACAAATATATAAGAGACAACGTGCCATTAAATGTGTTTGAGCTGTTTCCATTTTTCTCATTGGCGGTGCTAGAAAACTAGTCGGACGGGCAAATACCTCTTTTAAAAACCTATAATGTGAAAGCAACGCAATTCTTTAACCACAACTATCTTAGTCCCACGGGAGAGGGAGTAAAAAAATAAACCCAACAATTCCCGGCTGTAGTGGCAGCCAGAAAAACGGAGAAAGGTATTGAACGAGTCACCCGAGGCGGAAAGGTCAAGCAGCAGCTAACAGATATGGCATCTGATCAGCAGCTGCAAAATATGTGTCGCCCGGACAATGATGAGATTCTTACATGCTCCGTTTCCAGAAGCCAATTCCATTACACATGCTGTGGGATCGATAACGACGCCACCACGAACACGCGGGTTGTGTACACCCTGTAACCGACTCCAACCTACAAATGTAACTCTTCCTATCTGCTGGGAGGTGAACACAACCTCCTCGCCCCGTCATCGGCATGCTCCGAGGACGGATCCAGGTCGTTACCGGTTAACCAACCTAACAAAGTAAGCGAGATGGCTGTAGATAGAGCAAGGCAGGAGGATCAGCAATTATTATTGCAGCAACTGGAGGAAGAAATGTGTATTAAAAAGGGAATACTTGCGCCGTAAGTACGAATTACTAAGCGCGCACGTGCCTCCAGACGGACCAACACCAGGTCATCTACGCCCCCCCATTACGGATAGGGCCAACAACAAGCTCATAAGTTAACTTGATGGAGCCTGGCTGTTGCAGTACTCCAGGTACCGTGCACAAAAAACAAAGTATGAGGCCGCCAACAAAGGAGGCACAACCTCACAACAAATGGCCGCTCGGCAATATTGCCGAGGGGACTTACCAGTCTTCACAGGGAGACCCCAAAAAGAATGGCCACTATTTCTCAGCTCATATGAGACCAGCACAAAGACGCCGGCTACAGCAATGAGGAAAATGTAGTCCGTTTACAGAAGTACCTAAACAAAGGCGCTAGAAGCCGTCGAGACAGTCTTTTGTTCCCAGATCTGCTGCCGGACGTGGTACGCACATTAAAAATGTGCCTTCGGTCGCCCGGAACATATACCACAAAAGGGTGCTAATTGAGAATGTACGCAAATTTACCTTCACCAAGGGGCAAGCTAGAACCACTAATCGAGTTTGCATTTGCGGTCAAAATATATGTGCACCAATGAGAGCAGCCAAGTCGAGGCACACCTAAACAATCCAACGCTACAAAAAGAACTCATCGAGAAGATGGGACCAGACATGATGCTGAACTGGGCAAATACACTCCAAAACTATTGAGTGCCCTAACTTACAGAATTTAGCAAATTGGTTGTTCGAGCTAGCGGATGCCGCATGCCCGATCAACGCCGAATATAGCTCTGACAGCCGACAAGAAATCAGCACGAAAGGCCACGCCTCAACACACATGCCGCTGGCAAGGCCGATGATCAGGCAACGCGCACAATGTGCGATTTGAAGATACACATAGTACCACAGCGTGCGAAAATTCAAGGCGCATGACTGTGGCGTCCAGGTGTGGGAAGCTGCTAGAATCAACCGCCACCTGTGTGTACAGTGCCTCAAAAGGCACATAGGATCGTGCTGGAGCAGAATATCCTGTGTCGTAAGTGGGTGCCTTGAAAATCATAACAGCCTCCTCCATAAGGGTACGGAGGCGCTTAACGTCTAGCCGCACTCCACAACCATCGTAAGTCAGCATCTAATGTAGCGAGAAAGTTTCTTCCGAATCGTTCCAGTTACTTTGTGGGAAGTCGAAGTCGATCAATATATACGCCTTCATGGATGACGGGTCGACCTTACACTCCTGAGGAGGGCCAGCCAACGAGCTGGGCGAACAAGGCATTGCCAGCCCCTGTGCATAAGCTGGACCGAAGTCAAGCGCCAAGAGCCCCGATCCAGGCGGCTAAATCTAAAATCTCGAAGCAGGGTCCAGGCACCAAAATATTTAAACTGAACGATGTACACACAGTCAAAAGCCTGGGCATGTCCGCTGAGACAATGGTTGCGGATCAAATAAAAGCAAAAATGTCCGCATCTTAAAAGGCCTGCCATTACCAAGCCACGTAAAGGCAGTCCCTAAAATGATAATTGGAGTCAACAATCCCAACCTCGCCATCCTCGCTGAAGGTGCGTGAGGGGAGTGGCAGCAGCCAATTGCTGCAAAGACAGATTGGATGAACCGTATATGGTGGCTCACACGCAGATCAGAAGGTAAGGTCCACCTTACCAATGCCACTGCGACCAGACCTGCACGAAATGGTCAAAGATGCCTGCTTTCTGAGGACAACGTACCCCAGAAGCTAGCAAATCACCAGAGGAGCAACGAACACTGCGAAATTCTGGAAAATACAACTAAATACGAAGCCGACAGGTATTCCGTGGGTCTACTATGGAAAGATGATAATCGCCAATTCCCAAATAGCCCGGCAACGGCATCCAAGAGACTCACATGTCTCCAAAGGAAGATGGCTACAACCCCCAGCTCGCCATCGAATTAAACCGGCAAATAAAAATCTCATCGATAAAGGCGTACGCGCAAAGCTGGACGCCAATACATTGGCCAACAGCCCCAAAGACGTATGGTATCTGCCAATATTTACAGTACAAAAACCCACACAAGCCAGACAGGGTATGATGGTGTGGGACGCTGCAGCAAATCATCAGGCGTATCCCTTAATGAGCTGCCTGATGAAGGGACCAGATCTCCGCCTTGTGCCGCTGCTAAAATAATGTACAATTTCAGAATGCGAGAAAGTGGGTATATGCGGGGACATAGGCGAAATGTTCCACCGCATAGCAGTACAAGAAGAGGACGCCCGAGCACAACGTTTCTTGGACAAAAGCTGGAACAGGCGCAGTAGAGGGGTCTACCAACCAAACGTCCTCACATTCGAGCTACTTGTGCTCGCCCTGTATATTGTGCATTACGTGCGCGATCTGAACGCTCACCAAACATGCCAGCGAGTACCTGCTGCTGCGAAAGCCATCACACAACACTCAATTCGTGGACCCCTACATAGATTCTTGCCACACGTCAGAGCAAGCCATCAAACTAGCGAAGGAAGTCCGAAAAGTTCACGCTACGTGGCGGCTTTACATGCATAAATGGTGTTCAAATTCAACATTGTCTTGTCAGCTCCTAATGGGACCCCTGAAAAACAAGATGAGAAAAATTCTACAACAACGAGGAGATATTCTCACGAAAAAATATTGGTATGCATGGAACCCAAACCAAGATGCATTCACATATGCACTCAAGTTTGTGCGAATAAAGCGCAACATCATATCGGCTAACATAACGCCGACCAAAAGAGAAGTCCTACAAGTCCTGATGTCGGTGGTTGACCCATGGGCTTCGTATCACGCATTATGATGTACCTCAAGATCCTGCTCCAAAACGTCTGGCGTATGAAAATTGACTGGGATGAGGATCGGACACCGGAACTGCGAGACATGTGGCAAACGTGGCTATCGTTCCCCCTGATAGCCAGTTAAAATTCCTCGCTGCTACTTCCAAGGCTTGGTGGCCGAAGATTGCCAAATTCAGCTTCACGTGTTTGTGGACGCTGGAGAAGATGCTTATGCTGCGGTCGCATATTTTCCCGGATCGAGCATGAGGGTAAGGTTTTTCTTCGTCTCGTTTCAGCTAAGTCAAAGGTAGCACCATTGCGGCCACTGTCCATCCCACGCCTTGAGTTACAGGCAGCAGTCACCGGTGCCCGACTATTGAGTTCCATCAAGACACAGCATGAGGTCAAAATCCAGCAGTTCCATGTATGGACGGACTCCAAAACCGTTCTGGCATGCTCGCCGGAGATCCACGACGATATCAGCAATTCGTGATGTTCAGGGTAGCCGAAATCGCTGAGCTCACGGACCTCGACCACTGGAGATGGGTGCCGAGCAAATTAAATGTGGCCGACGTCGCCACAAAACGCCAACGCGGACCTGATGCTTACACGCAATGGTTCGACGGACCCAATTTCCTGAAATTGCCGCCCTCTGAATGGCCGGCAAAAACAAAAAAATAGACGAAGCCACGGAGGAGCTGCGTCCCCGTTTCCCTACTGCGTGAGGAAATGTCGCGGCTTAACTACGAGTACTACTCCGACTGGAACCGGCTGTCACGAGCAGTCGCATATTGGCTTGTCTACAAAGAGAAGCTAATCCACAAGATTCGCCAAACCGGTGGAGCTACAGGTCTGCGGGTGAATCATCTCACCAATGCCCAGCGGTTCTTATATCGGACCATGCAGCTGGAAAATTACGCCGATGAGTATGCTGCCACCACCAAAGGAAAATCAGTCTGCCGCAGCAGCCCGCTGTGGGGACTCCAACTCTACATAGACGACTCTGGAGTGATGTGTGTACGCGACCGCGCAAGGCGCTACACGAGCATCCCAATGGACCTAGTCGCATTACCACCCAAGCATTGGGTGACCAAGTTGATAGTGCGCCACTATCACGAAAAATATTTCCATATCAACCACGAAACAACCATAAATGAGGTGAGGCAAAAATACTCAATTCCCAAACTAAGACCTCTCCTTAAAGAAATCCGCCGCAACTGCCAACACTGTAAGCTACAAAATGCTCAGCCTGTGCCACCACTGATGGCGCCACTACCACGAGCCAGGTTGGGCGCATTCAAGCCAGCATTTACGCACGTGGGCGTGGACTATTTTGGCCCAATTACAGTCATCGACGGCAGGAAGGCGCTCAAGCGTTGGGGCATGCTCATAACTTGCCTCACGATGCGAGCTATAAGCATCGAGATCGTCCACAGCCTAAGCACAAATTCGTGCCTAATGGGTCTTCGTCGTCACATAGCTCGTCGAGGGGCCCCGCAACAAATATTCAGTGACAACGGAACGAATTTCCGAGGGTCAGATGCCTTTTTACGAGGAACCTTACAGTTGGACGACTCCGAGATGCAACAAAAATTGGCGCAGCGGGGAATAACCTGGTATTTCAACCCGCCATCAGCCCCTCATATGGGTGGCGCCTGGGAGCGCTTAGTGCGTTCCATAAAAGCTGTACTATACCGTATAGCCCCCCAATCAAAAATTCACCGACGAGAGCCTACTCACGGCAATGATGGAGGTGGAGATGACGGTCAACTCTAGGCCGTTAACATTTGTGTCCCTCGATCACGAGGACCAAGAAGCTATCACCCCAAATCACCTGCTGCTCGGGTCGTCAAATGGCGAAAAGCCGTTCTGCGAGCCGGAACAAATCGACTACAAATGGACTCTGCGCCAAAGTGAGATGTTCGCCAACCAGTTCTGGAAACGATGGGTCAAAGAGATGCTGCCAAACATAACCAGGAGAACTAAATGGCATCAAAAAGGTTAGTCCCATCGCTGTCGGCGATATCGTACTGATCGTCGACGAAAATCAACGCCGAAATACCTGGACAAAGGGCCGAGTCATCGAGGTAACCACCGCAGAAGATGGCCAGGTCAGGCGTGCCAAGGTCCAGACATCGGATGGCGTCCTATCCAGGCCAGCAGTAAAGTTAGCAGTTCTTGATGTCGGCAATTAAGTAGTAAGCTCCTCCGTCCTGCGGACTGCGTCCGCTTACTGGGAGGGGAATGTTGCCGAAATTTAGATCTGCCAATAATTTAAGCCCAGCAGCAGACAAATAAAAATAACAAAACAGCTGCTAGTCAAACCAAATGCAATCCACAACCAAAGACAACAACAACAACAAACTATGTTAGGCAGCGCACAGCGAAGTTACAGTTTATAATCTCTTTGCTTTGAGCTTGCCATTCTTATCAGTTCTATATCCATGTATATATGTATATGTAAATCACATTCAGCTGCGCTGAACTATAAGAAGCAATTGGTGAAGCCAAACCTCGTGGCCAGCCTCTAATTTAGTTGTTTGTTCGCTGTCGAGAGACGAAGACTAGGGTAAGATCTAAGCTAATGAAAATTGTAACCAAACCTAACCTAAGTCAAATTGCAGTTTTTTAAAGTGCTGCGCCAACTTATATGCTGCGCCAACTTACATGCTACCACATATGTTATAAATATATACCACCTACTACTCTCATATAGCTAAGGCTAACTGAGTTAATCTGGATTTGATCATCACAAATATATAAGAGACAACGTGCCATTAAATGTGTTTGAGCTGTTTCCAATTTTCTCATTGGCGGTGCTAGAAAACTAGTCGGACGGGCAACAATTCTTTAAAAAACCTAAAATAAAGAAAGCAACGCAATTCTTTAACCACAACTACTCTTAGTCCCACGGGAGAGGAGTGAAAAATAAACCCAACAATTCCCGGCTGTAGTGGCAGCCAGAAAAACGGAGAAAGGTATTGAACGAGTCACCCGAGGCGGAAAGGTCACGCAGCAGCTAACAGATATGGCATCGATCAGCAGCTGCAAAATATGTGTCGCCCCGGACAATGATGAGATGTTTACATGCTCAAAGTGTTCAAGCCAATTCCATTACACATGCTGTGGATCGGACAATGACGCCACCACGAACACGCGGTTGTGTACACCCTGTATCCGACTTAACCTACAAAATGACTCTTCATCTGCTGGAGGTGAACACAACCTCACTTCTCGCCCGTCATCGGCATGCTCCGAGGACGGATCAGGTGTTACGGTTAACCAACCTAACAAAGTAAGCGAGATGGCTGTAGATAGAGCAAAAGGGAATACTTGCGCCGTAAGTACGAATTACTAAGCGCGCACGTGCCGTCAGACGGACCAACACCAGGTCATCTGCAGCCCCCCATTACGGATGGAGCGGGCCAACAACAAGCTCATAAGCACTTGATGGAGCCTGGCTGTTGCAGTACTCCGCAGGCACCGTGCACAAAAAACAAAGATGAGGCCGCCAACAAAGGAGGCATAACCTCACAACAAATGGCCGCTCGGCAATCATTGCCGAGGGACTTACCAGTCTTCACAGGAGACCCCAAAGAATGGCCACTATTTCTCAGCTCATATGAGACCAGCACAAAGATCGCCGGCTACAGCAATGAAGAAAATGTAGTCCGTTTACAGAAGTGCCTTAAGGGAAAGGCGCTAGAAGCCGTGCGAGACAGTCTTTTGTTCCCAGATCTGCTGCCGGACGTGGTACGCACATTAAAAATGTACTTCGGTCGCCCGGAACATATAATAAAAGTGCTAATTGAGAATGTACGCAATTTACCTTCACCAAGGGGCAAGCTAGAACCACTAATCGAGTTTGCATTTGCGGTCAAAAATATGTGTGCAACAATGAGAGCAACCAAGCTTGATGCACACCTAAACAATCCAACGCTACAACAGGAACTCATCGAGAAGATGGGACCAGACATGATGCTGAACTGGGCAATACACTCCAAAACTATTGAGTGCCCAAACTTACAGGATTTGGCAAATTGGTTGTTCGAGCTAGCGGATGCCGCATGCCGCGTATCAACGCCGAATATAGCTCTGACAGCCGACAAGAAATCAGCACGAAAGGCCACGCTCAACACACATGCCGCTGGCAAGGCCGATGATCAGCAACGCGCACAATGTGCGATTTGTGAAGATACACATAGTACCACAGCGTGCGAAAAATTCAAGCGCATGACTGTGGCGGCCAGGTGGGAAGCTGTGAGAATCAACCGCCTGTGTGTACAGTGCCTCAAAAGGCACAAGGGATCGTGCTGGAGCAGAATATCCTGTGTCGTAAGTGGGTGCCATGAAAATCACAACAGCCTCCTCCATAAGGGTACGGAGGCACTAACGACCAGCGCACTCCACAACCATCGTAAGTCAGCATCTAATGTAGCAGAAAGTTTCTTCCGAATCGTTCCAGTTACTTTGCATGGGAAGTCGAAGTCGATCAATATATACGCCTTCATGGATGACGGGTCGACCCTTACACTCCTTGAGGAGGGCTTAGCCAACGAGCTGGGCGAACAAGGCATTGCCAGCCCCCTATGCATAAGCTGGACCGGAGAAGTCAAGCGCCAAGAGCCCCGATCCAGGCGGCTAAATCTAAAAATCTCGAAGCAGGGTCCAGGCACCAAAATATTTAAACTGAACGATGTTCACACAGTCAAAAGCCTGGGCATGTCTGCTGAGACAATGGTTGCGGATCAAATAAAAGCAAAATATCCGCATCTTAAAGGCCTGCCATTACCAAGCTACGTAAAGGCAGTCCCTCAAATGATAATTGGAGTCAACAATCCCAACCTCATATCCTCGCTCAAGGTGCGTGAGGGAAAGTGGCAGCAGCCAATTGCTGCAAAGACAAGATTGGGATGGACCGTATATGGTGGCTCACGCAGATCAGAAGGTAAGGTCCACCTTCACCAATGCCACTGCGACCAAGACCTGCACGAAATGGTCAAAAGATGCCTGCTTTCTGAGGACAACGTACCCCAGAAGCTAGCTAAATCACCAGAGGAGCAACGAACACTGCGAATTCTGGAAAATACAACTAAATACGAAGCCGACAGGTATTCCGTGGGTCTACTATGGAAAGATGATAATCGCCAATTCCCAAATAGCCTGGCAACGGCATCAAAGAGACTCACATGTCTCCAAAGGAAGATGGCCAGCAACCCCCAGCTCGCCATCGAATTAAACCGGCAAATAAAAAATCTCATCGATAAAGGCTACGCCGCAAAGCTGGACGCCAATACATTGGCCAACAGCCCCAAAGACGTATGGTATCTGCCAATATTTACCGTACAAAACCCACACAAGCCAGACAGGGTACGATTGGTGTGGGACGCTGCAGCTAAATCATCAGGCGTATCCCTTAATGACTACCTGATGAAGGGACCAGATCTACTTGTGCCGCTTCTAAAAATAATGTACAATTTCCGAATGCGAGAAGTGGGTATATGCGGGGACATAGCCGAAATGTTCCACCGCATAGCAGTACAAGAAGAGGACGCCCGAGCACAACGTTTCTTGTGGCAAAACTCTGAAACAGGCGCAGTAGAGGTCTACCAATTAAACGTCCTCACATTCGGAGCTACGTGCTCGCCCTGTATAGCGCATTACGTGCGCGATCTGAACGCCACCACACATGCCAGCGAGTACCCTGCTGCTGCGAAAGCCATCACACAACACCACTACGTGGACGACTACATAGATTCTTGCCACACGCCAGAGCAAGCCATCAAACTAGCGAAGGAAGTCCGAGAAGTTCACGCACGTGGCGGCTTTCACATGCATAAATGGTGTTCAAATTCAACATTGGTCTTGTCAGCTCTAAACGGGACCCCTGAAAAACAAGATGAGAAAAAATTCTACAACAACGAGGAGATACATTCTCACGAAAAAATATTGGGTATGCAATGGAACCCAAACCAAGATGCATTCACATATGCACTCAAGTTTGTGCGAATAAAGCGCAACATCATATCGGATAACATAACGCCGACCAAAAGAGAAGTCCTACAAGTCCTGATGTCGGTGTTTGACCCCATGGGCTTCGTTTCATGCATTATGATGTACCTCAAGATCCTGCTCCAAAACGTCTGGCGTATGAAAATTGACTGGGATGAGGATCTGACACCGGAACTGCGAGACATGTGGCAAACGTGGCTATCGTTCCTCCCCCTGATAGCCGAAGTTAAAATTCCTCGCTGCTACTTCCAAGGCTTGGTGGCCGAAGATTGCCAAATTCAGCTTCACGTGTTTGTGGACGCTGAAGAAGATGCTTATGCTGCGGTCGCATATTTTCGGATCGAGCATGAGGGTAAGGTTTTTCTTCGTCTCGTTTCAGCTAAGTCAAAGGTAGCACCATTGCGGCCACTGTCCATCCCACGCCTTGAGTTACAGGCAGCAGTCACCGGTGCCCGACTATTAAGTTCCATCAAGACACAACATGAGGTCAAAATCCAGCAGTTCCATGTATGGACGGACTCCAAAACCGTTCTGGCATGGCTCGCCGGAGATCCACGACGATATCAGCAATTCGTGATGTTCAGGGTAGCCGAAATCGCTGAGCTCACGGACCTCGATCACTGGAGATGGGTGCCGAGCAAATTGAATGTGGCCGACGTCGCCACAAAACGCCAACGCGGACCTGATGCTTACACGCAATGGTTCGACGGACCCAATTTCCTGAAATTGCCGCCCTCTGAATGGCCGGCAAAAACAACCAAAATAGACGAAGCCACGGAGGAGCTGCGTCCCCGTTTCCTCTACATGCGTGAGGAAATGTCGCGGCTTAACTACGAGTACTACTCCGACTGGAACCGGCTGTCACGAGCAGTCGCATATTGGCTTGTCTACAAAGAGAAGCTAATCCACAAGATTCGCCAAACCGGTGGAGCTACAGGTCTGCGGGTGAATCATCTCACCAATGCCCAGCGGTTCTTATATCGGACCATGCAGCTGGAAAATTACGCCGACGAGTATGCTGCCACCACCAAAGGAAAATCAGTCTGCCGCAGCAGCCCGCTGTGGGGACTCCAACTCTACATAGACGACTCTGGAGTGATGTGTGTACGCGACCGCGCAAGGCGCTACACGAGCATCCCAATGGACCTAGTCGCATTACCACCCAAGCATTGGGTGACCAAGTTGATAGTGCGCCACTATCACGAAAAGTATTTCCATATCAACCACGAAACAACCATAAATGAGGTGAGGCAAAAATACTCAATTCCCAAACTAAGACCTCTCCTTAAAGAAATCCGCCGCAACTGCCAACACTGTAAGCTACAAAATGCTCAGCCTGTGCCACCACTGATGGCGCCACTACCACGAGCCAGGTTGGGCGCATTCAAGCCAGCATTTACGCACGTGGGCGTGGACTATTTTGGCCCAATTACAGTCATCGACGGCAGGAAGGCGCTCAAGCGTTGGGGCATGCTCATAACTTGCCTCACGATGCGAGCTATAAGCATCGAGATCGTCCACAGCCTAAGCACAAATTCGTGCCTAATGGGTCTGCGTCGTCACATAGCTCGTCGAGGGGCCCCGAAACAAATATTCAGTGACAACGGAACGAATTTCCGAGGGTCAGATGCCTTTTTACGAGGAACCTTACAGTTGGACGACTCCGAGATGCAACAAAAATTGGCGCAGCGGGGAATAACCTGGTATTTCAACCCGCCATCAGCCCCTCATATGGGTGGCGCCTGGGAGCGCTTAGTGCGTTCCATAAAAGCTGTACTATACCGTATAGCCCCCAATCAAAAATTCACCGACGAGAGCCTACTCACGGCAATGATGGAGGTGGAGATGACGGTCAACTCTAGGCCGTTAACATTTGTGTCCCTCGATCACGAGGACCAAGAAGCTATCACCCCAAATCACCTGCTGCTCGGGTCGTCAAATGGCGAAAAGCCGTTCTGCGAGCCGGAACAAATCGACTACAAATGGACTCTGCGCCAAAGTGAGATGTTCGCCAACCAGTTCTGGAAACGATGGGTCAAAGAGATGCTGCCAAACATAACCAGGAGAACTAAATGGCATCAAAAGGTTAGTCCCATCGCTGTCGGCGATATCGTACTGATCGTCGACGAAAATCAACGCCGAAATACCTGGACAAAGGGCCGAGTCATCGAGGTAACCACCGCAGAAGATGGCCAAGTCAGGCGTGCCAAGGTCCAGACATCGGATGGCGTCCTATCCAGGCCAGCAGTAAAGTTAGCAGTTCTTGATGTCGGCAATTAAGTAGTAAGCTCCTCCGTCCTGCGGACTGCGTCCGCTTACTGGGAGGGGAATGTTGCCGAAATTTAGATCTGCCAATAATTTAAGCCCAGCAGCAGACAAATAAAAATAACAAAACAGCTGCTAGTCAAACCAAATGCAATCCACAACCAAAGACAACAACAACAACAAACTATGTTAGGCAGCGCACAGCGAAGTTACAGTTTATAATCTCTTTGCTTTGAGCTTGCCATTCTTATCAGTTCTATATCCATGTATATATGTATATGTAAATCACATTCAGCTGCGCTGAACTATAAGAAGCAATAGGTGAAGCCAAACCTCGTGGCCAGCCTCTAATTTAGTTGTTTGTTCGCTGTCGAGAGACGAAGACTAGGGTAAGATCTAAGCTAATGAATATTGTAACCAAACCTAACCTAAGCCAAATTGCAGTTTTTTAAAGTGCTGCGAGATATGCCAATTTATATGCTGCGAGATACGCCAACTTACATGCTACCACATATGTTATAAATATATACCACCTACTACTCTCATATAGCTAAGGCTAACTGAGTTAATCTGGATTTGATCATCACAAATATATAAGAGACAACGTGCCATTAAATGTGTTTGAGCTGTTTCCATTTTTCTCATTGGCGGTGCTAGAAAACTAGTCGGACGGGCAACAAACCACAATACAAAATCACCACAATCAGTTTTAGTCCAAGCTAATTTAATCATCCGTCAATTCAACACACAACAACTCTAAGCACGAAGAAATTGATTTACAGTGATCCTAAGATCTCTACTACGGTAAATCATTGATGATAAAATTTTAAGCTATTTGCGAGAATTAAAAGTGGAAAGTGTTTACAACAATCCACTAATTTTTATCGTAGACCCTTAATCCCTTGATACGTAATTTTGTAATTTTATCATAAAATTTCAAATCTTCAATACTCATCAATCTAAAAATATATAGAAAGGGAGTAAAGGATGACACAAGGTAAGAATGTACGTTTATTTCTTAAATTTGGTGGTTTTCTCAATGTTAACGCAATATTCGCTTGTGTACCCTAAATTTTTAATATACTAATTTAGAAAAATTAATAAATTAAATGACCCATTTCTACTAAAATTGTTTTTTAGTATAGTTTGGAAATATGCTGAGCTCGAAAATCTTTATTAAATATTTTTTATTAGCAATCGAAAACAAAAAATTTGTTTTTTACACTTTAATAAAATATTATAAAATTATTTTGTTAATATTTATATATTTATATTTTTTATTTATTATAATATAAAAATTGTTTTTTTACATTTTTTTAAAATTTTTATTAAATATTATTTTTTTTCACTGAGGTTTATGATTAAAAAAATGTGGTAATTTTTAAGGGAATGAACATAATTTTTAAAATCGCGGTTGCCGAAAAAATTAAAAAAAATCTGTTTTTATAAAAATAAAATAGGTTATTAAAATTTTTTTCTTATAATTTATATATTTTATATTTTTATATTTAAGTAATTATAATATTAATTGTTTTACCATTTTTTTTTATATTTATTATATAATTTTTTTTTATTTTTTTTTATTATTTTTTTTAGGTAATAATTTTGAAAAAAAATTGTTTGCTTTCCAGCAATTTTCCACGTATTCTTAAAAATCAACAAAATCACAAGACAAATGCATCCGTGTAAAATTATATAATTACATTTAAGTTTTAACTTTTTTTGCAATGCATTTAAGTAATTAATTATATCGGAATTGGGCTTAAAATAGCGCACAACATCTTTCAGCCTCTAATGGAGACTTTTTTTTTTTGATTGTTTTTTACATATCAAGGTCTACTGAATACTGGTCTACATTTAGGTTAACTTCGAGAAAATTTTTAATTTATTTATTTTTTTATTTGCTTAAACGTTCTATTAGGGTCTTATTAACATCCTTTAAAACTTTCAATCAGATCCGACAATATGTTTTATAAAAATAAACAAAATCAATATTGTTTTCGGCCCTCTACTATAAAAAAAATTTTCATCGAACATCGCATTTTTAAAAAATTATGTTTTTAAATGTTTTAGTTAAAAAACTTCAAAACAAGATACAAAATCATTACCATTTTCAATAAAAAAAATTTTACTTGGATGTTTTTGGAGATATTTTTTACCATTTCTTGACGCACTTTGACCCAAATTTCTTGCGAACTATTTGACCGATTTTGCTATTTTTTTCGGTGAAAGCTAACACCCAAATGCACCAAATCCAATTTTTACATTTATGTAAAATAATTTTTGTTTCATCGAAAACAAATGTCGAAACTTTAAATGCGATTATCTCGGAACCACTTTTTCCAAAATGGTTGCAAAGATTTCAAGAGTAACTGTTGCCCGATTTTTTAAATTTTTTTTTTTGCTAATTGCTCGTAATACCCACCATTCTGGTGTGAACTAGGATATTTTTGATCGGTCAAATAATAACGGAGCCAGGACCAATACAGTGGGAAAAAGAAAGTCGATTTTCGAAATTTTGACTTTGAAACCCCATAACTTGGCCATTTATTGACCGATCAAAAATATCCTAGTTCACACCAGAATTACATTAATTCTTAACAAAGCCCCGTCTTCAGTTTTGAATTCAAATCATCCGTTCTCAAAAGAAAACCATGGTTCTGCAACTATGGGTTATGTTTTAAATTTTTAGTTAGCTTTGGACAGGAATAAAACAACAAACTCAGGTACAACAACAACAACAAAAATATTTAAATTTAATTTAACCGATTACCTATCGAATGCAAAAAACCGATTTTTAAAATCACTTATAGTTTTTGTGTAATTTAATTTTTTGTAACTAAAACATAAACCGGCTCAACTACACCAAAATTCTATAAAAGTGGGATTTGGGGGTGAGCCACTTTGCCAAATAGTCGGTTTTGACTTGCAAAGAGAATATTGCAAATAAAATCCAAAGAAAAAACAGAGCGTAAGTTAAAGTCGGCTCTAACCGACTTCGATATACCCGTTACTCATGAAAAACTGTTTAACAGTGTTCCCGCGTTCCTTGTTGACCATCCAAAAGTATGCTTTTTGTTGCGGGGGGCTTGTTCACTTTTTTGTTATAACTTGAGAACCGTTCATCCGATCTTTATCATTGTTTCGGCAATGATTCATTTTGCTAATTACTAACTATCTTAGAAGGTACAATCCTCTATCTTTAAAACTGTAGGAGATATAACTTTTTCCCAAATTGGGGGGCGGGAGGGGCGTGGCCAAAATTGGAAACAAACTTGATCTGCGTGCAGATAAAAGAAGCATTTGTCCCATACATGTCAAACCTCTATCTCTTACCATCTCTGAGATCTGTAGGACGGACGGACGACGGACGGACAGCGGACAGCAATCGACTCTGTTGATGCTGATCAAGAAATATATACTTTATACGGCGAGTAACGGGTATAAAAACATTAAAAAAGGCAAACAAAAGAACAGCCACCACCAAAAAGTGCTCGTATATAAAAGAAAACAAGCCCGCTGCCGTCAATCTATTTTCACATTTCATTGATATTTCATAATTTAGAATATGAGAAAATTGGTAAATTTTTCTATTTAATAAACACGAATTTTAAACTTTTAAATGGGTGGCTCACAAACCCCCACAAATTTTCGAAATGTCAAAAAATCACTTTTTTTCTATATGAAATGAAACAAAAATTTAAAACTAATGCTGAGGAAAGTTACATGCATCTATTTAACTCAGATACAAAATTTACAGAACGAAAAAATATTGATTTTTGGCGAAGTTATGTTCGAAAAACAAATCTATGATAACAACCTCCCACTCTCCCCTACTTGTTTTTTCCACAGAAAAAGCTTTTAATGCCAAATTTTTGAGATTGAGAGCTTCGGTATTTTAAAGCAAATGAAATTTAATTTATGTCGAAATATTGAAACAAATTTGGCCTGTTAACGAACTAAAGCATTTTTAGATCTTGTAAATCGGAGCAAATTTTAAGAGCAGCATTTAAGTGGAGGCATCTTTCGCCAAAACTGTGAATATTCGAAAGAACTTTATTCACGGAAAACATCTTTTTAAAACTAACCTTAGTCCACTGTTCCTATAATAGCTAATTTCAGAAATGATCACCCCGGATCATTTCCTCATAGCAGCTCTATAATTATACGAAAGCACAAATATCTAATTATAATTTAATTATTTTACCTCATATATCTCAGTAATACTTTTGTTCACTTTATTCCAGTTCTTCATCAAAAAACAGGTTTTAAAAAAACCTTATAAAATTGTTTAACAAACCAAAAGAAAAACTAGCTTAATATTAATTACAATTACCGATTACTTTTAAGGGGTTATTGACACTGTGCTATGCTTTCATATTTAATAACAAGATTTTATTTAATTGTTTGTTGCTTCTAAAAACTTAACTAAACCAATTTATGTAGCGTTGACATAAAGGAACCAGAAAAAACTTATTATTTAATAGTTTCTAGAGATAAATAAATGCCTGGGCGTGTGAGTGTGTGCTTAATGTACATAATGCTGGTGGTACTTGTCCAAGCTACCGTTAGATGGTGTGATGTGTACTTATGAGTTTTAGTCAATGACCTCAGTTAGATGAGGCCCACAGCATGAGGAGTCCAGACTACACTAAAGGCACGATTGAAGACCCTTCTCAGTTTGTACAAGCCAAAGAGCAACAGCCAATAGCAAAATATGAGAAGGAAAATACCCACAAAGGTCACCACGCAACGTTTGGGATTGTGCCAATCCAAGATGGGATACACATACGGATTGCCAAATCTGTAAAGGAAAAATTAAATATGATCAACATTTATCAAATGATCATGCGGGTCTACTTACTCATCTGTACCACCACACAAGTGATAAATGGCCGTGAATACAAAGAACACAATAGCCAAGGCCATGCTATGCACCATATGTAATAATCTCAAAGGAAATGCAACAATCAGAAAATCAATCAGCATCATAATCGAGTTCAAGCCATGTGTGATAACGCTGATGGCAGGAAATCGCGCCGGTTTGTCTGCAAGTGGAACATTAGTTAACCTTTCACTCGAATCAAGATCGCAGCACCCAGATACTCACTCATTTTGCCATGCAGAAATACCCAGTAAACGGTGGAGATAATCAACGACAATGCCAGTGACATATTGTACAGCCACCAATAGATTTTCAAGCCCCGTGTTGTTTTTGCCTTCTGGCCAGACTCTTGAACCAGACTACGAGTATTTCTTAAATCAAAGTGCCAGTGGGTGACCATCACGGCCGATATAAGGAGCGTGATGGTGCACAAGCCAAATCCCCAATTCGTCATGTATATGAAAAATTTGCCATCACAGAATTGTACAATCATGCACATAATGTAAATGCCCAGAAAGAAGAGCGCCCAGATCCATCGATACAGTAAATATATGGAGTTGATTTCATCTTTTTGCCACTGCAAGAAAAAGATGGAATACAAATGTTAGAGTTGAGCGGAAGCTTTAAATCCAAAATAATTAACAATTTCAAATGTAACGTTATTGTTATTCAATTTTAATTTGTTCAATAATATTATAAAAAATTAAATCATAAATAACAAATAAAACAAACAAAAATGGAATCGGATGGCGAAATCTTTATTATGGACTGAATGACATCAAGAGCTTCAATTTTAGGTAAAAATAATTTATTTACAATAGTGCGGTAGCGCTCGCTATTGACGGTTTTGTTCTTTCCTGCCTCATTTTTAAAATTTTTAAAGAAATACGGACCGGTGCTTCCAGCAGCCCATAAAGCACACCAAACTGTGCATTTTTGTAGATGTAAAGGCAGTTATAGAGTCTGTTCGAGTTTCTCATCAACCGAAATGCGAAAGTTTTATTTGTTAACGTATCCATTTGTTTGTATCCATTTAGTCAGAAATGGGCCCCGTAACTGCACAGCAAAAAAAAATTATATGATCTGGGGCTCAATATTATATTTTTTCATATCAATCAAAAGCCGATATGACAAACTTGAAATTGACCTGTTCGAAAATATCAAAGTGAAATTTTCGGCCATATCAAAATTATATTTTTAAGATTAAATTGTTATTTTGTAATTTCATTATTACAAAACGAAAAAATTATTTACAAATGATCACAAAGTGATTGTTTTAGTGACCTTTTTGATTGAAAATCGTAGAACTTTTTTAGGCAGGCTCTCCTTTGGGATTCCCAAGCATTCATAGCAATTCTGTCATGAGGCAACCTTTGCCAACACACTAAGGACAGGCTCAGACAGCTGATGATTGAATTGGTATTCATGAAATAGCGTTATACTGTCAACCAGCCTCCTTTGTAGTGTTGTGCGTGTCTTGTTTTAGAAAAGTTGTGGACAATATCCATAACTTAATGACCTAGAGCCTGCCTAAAAAAGTTCTATAATTACAAATGGAAATCCAATACTACTAAGTTTTGTTTTAGTTAAGTTCTATTTTGTATTGTTTTATAGAAACAGAAAAAGAACGAATTTATAATTTCTTCACCCCGCCCGCTTCCTTGATTGGGGATCGAACTCGGGACCACCTCTGAACGTCACAAATTGGCATGGGATCTTACCACACTAAGCTATCAGGCATGCGTATGGACACATGACTGTGAGCCTACTTATACAATTCTTTACGTTGCTGTCTCTTTCATTTTCGCGTTTTCTATACATTCCTTTCCCATTGTGAGAGTTTCGAAAATAAATAAAAAAATATTCGTTAAATCTTTTCTAATATCATTTGACAAATTGAAACGAAAATGAAAATGAAACGTTATTGCTTAGAAATGATATGATAAAAATGATATTTGTAAAAATATCAAATTAACCAGCCCATATCAAATTGATATTGACCTGTTTTTTTCCTGTTTGAACAAAATTTTGCGCTAAAACAGCGGATCTTCATTGAGCGGTTGCAGAGTCCTTTGGAGACTTTTTCAATCAATCCTTAACAAAAATAAGATGACAGAATGACACCAGAACCGCCTGATATCTGAAAAAAGATTATTGAAAAAAATAACCTCGTAACAAATCACCCTTAATTGACTTTGTATTTAGCTTTGATTTTTTATGTACATTTTTATGAAGCTCGGGCGTGGACATCAGAGCAAACGTCCTTACACTAAAAAAAATATGTTTAATACGGGCCTACACTCCCTGCAGTCGAGGAGAGACGACCGACCGATGCAAAGACTGGGGCGCACAGTTAAAACGTGCTTATAAATAATTGTTATTTTATTATTCTTTAGTTAGAGCATTATTAATTACAAATATAACTTTGTTTTTGATTTAAAATCAATTTTTTCTTCATAAAAAAAAATGACAAAATAAATATTATAAAATTCATATATACAAAATAAGTATACTTTTACTACAAAATCATTGGAAGCACACTTTGTGTCAGGCACAGTCAAACTGCGTGCCTGCCGCTGGTGGTTTGCCATGCAACAATCACTGGGCGTTGATTGCCAACACAACGCTTTCTTACACAAACAACAAGCATATCGATACAGACAGAAACTAAATAACAACCCGCGCGAAGCTTGCGTATTGTCCAGTTGTCGATCAAAGACTGACACTCTCAGTTTTTTGGCCGCTGGCCCTCTCTGTTCTCTGTCTACTTCCACTCGGTCTTGATTCTCGCTCATTCGGCTGAATGCATTCGGCTCAGAGGTGGAGGCCTATTGGAGTCGGGGTCCTATTCTAAGCGTGTGAAGTGAACCCAAAAAATAAAAATTGCTTAGAGATCTCATCCTCTTGACCAAGGCCTTGTTGCTGACAGAGTGGCTAAATGCCAAGTGCTTAAGGCTTCATTCATAACTATAATTTGCCGCTCTCTTACAATAGTGCTTTAGAGTCCTGAGTGTCAACATAAGTGTTAAGTCCCGAAGTCACAGTAAAGTAGTAAGTAAAAAAAAATAGCTGTCTGATTTTCAGAAAGAAAACATTGCCGAACCAACACTAAAATATACTGTAACAAATGTTGTACAAATGTTGATAGGTAAAGGTTGTTCATTTCACTAAACATATTCACTTGTTCTTTTTGTCTCAGTGAGTCAAATCTCACTGTTAATTTAATTGTTCCATTGTTCAGTTGTCCACTTGTTCTCTTTCTCATTAGTTATTGTTCACTGTTTAGTTGTTCACCATCATACGACCGTGCCAAACATGAGAAATGACATTTGTATACTGAAGTCGTTTGTCTTGGACGGGCTGACTGACTGCCCAGTCGGACTTGGACGCATACCAGAAGTCCATATTTCATGCCAACTTCTCACGTCAGAAGGCATGGGGAAACCAGAAGGTTCCGTTTCGTTTGTCTTAAGAAACGCCGTGAAACAAAGGGGTTATGGTTGTAACCGTTAACCGTTTGGGTGACGTCGCGCGGCAGCCTTTGGTTTCTCCGCGTTTCTCCTTACGAACTCAGTACTTTAGATTTGTATATCGTAAGGAGGAAGACCTGAGCCGTAAGCTTACGAACCTCTAATTTTGCAGGCATTTGGTATAAAATGTCACCCCATTAAAAACTTTACATTTGAGTTTATTTGAAGATCTATTTTATCTACTGCTATTATTATTATTGATGTTCTCCGTGCTACCTTTAGTTGCTAATGGTAGGGATGATTGTTAGGGTTTTGGCCTTTAAATGTGTTGTTGTTGACAGTTTTTGCAGGAGTTATCTTAGAGTTATATCAAATTAATGATAATAATTACTCTTAAGTGCTATTGAGTCCCTAAATGTATTTAAATTCGATACTCACCAATAATATATAGCGAATTAATAATTATAATGTGTTTAAGAATATTA